>JAATLQ010028954.1:71117-125419 GCA_013421005.1 Heliconius erato x Heliconius himera | reverse complement strand
CTAATTGTGAAGCAACTGTAATAATACCTGCATCTTTAAAAACATCTCGCAGAGAATCTCGAGCTCTTAAATTATAAATATATCTCACGGCTCTTTTTTGAAGAATAAATATTGAATTTATATCTGAAGCACTGCCCCATAGCAACATTCCATAAGATAAAATACTATGAAAATAGCTATAGTAGACTAGTCGGGCAGTTTCAACGTCCGTCATTTGTCTTACTTTTTTTATTGCTAACGCGGCAGAGCTGAGTTTATCCGCAAGTGTTTCTAGATGAGTGTTCCACTGGAGTTTGGAATCTATCGTTAAACCTAAGAAAATAGCTGATTCCGACACACTGACTGTTTCTCCTTTAATTTCTAGACTAAAATTATGCTTTTTAACGTTTGCTAAAGCAAATTCAATACATTTAGTTTTTTTAGCATTTAACATTAGATTATTCATATCAAACCAATAAAGAATATGCGATAATGCACTATTCACTTCGTCATAGTTTGTTTTATTTCTGTCTATCTTAAATATTAAAGAGGTATCATCTGCGAAGAGTACAATATCACATAGGTTCTTTGCATAAAAAGGCAGATCATTAATATAAAGAAGAAATAAAAGGGGACCAAGTATAGATCCTTGTGGAACGCCCATCCTTAGAGAAGATCCAGATGATTTTACATTATTTATACTAACTTTCTGGATTCTTTCGCTTAGATATGAGGCAATAAGATCAAGGGCAGTATCCTGTATACCTTAATGATAAAGTTTTAATAACAGAGTTTCATGGTCTACACAATCAAAGGCTTTGGATAAATCACAAAACACTCCAATTGCATTTTGTGACTTCTCCCATGCGTCATAAATGTGCTTGAGGAGTGCTACACCCGCATCTGTAGTGGACTTGCCTTTAGTGAAACCATATTGCTCGCTATGGAAACAATTATTAATATTTAAGAAAATTGTGAGCTGATTAAATATATTTTTTTCAAATATTTTACTTAAAGACGGCAAAATAGAAATCGACCTGTAATTTCCGGGGTCAGATCTATCTCCACTTTTATAAAGCGGCACTATTTTGCTATATTTCATTAAGTCAGGAAAAATACCGGATTCTACACAATTGTTAAAAATTAAAGCAAGATAAGGCGCAATATTAGGTATAATTGTATTAAGAACTTTAACAGACATGCCCCATAAATCACCAGTTTTCTTTAAATTAAGGCTTTTAAAAGTTTTGACAATTTCTTCTGGTGACACAGTCTTAAACACAAAATTTTGTCTACAACTAGTTACATGGTTTTTTTAGTATTAATATTGCTTCCGAAGGAGATGATGGCAGTGAACGTGTTACTGCTATAGGTATTTCGGAAAAGAAGTTTTGGAAAGTATTTGCCACTTCTAAATCTGAATATAAAATTACACTGTTTACTTTTAATTTAATAGGTTCACTGACAGCTCTAGATCTCCCAGTTGCAGTCGTAATAGCATCCCATGTAGCTTTAATTTTATTACTAGATTTCAAAATCTTTTCCCTTATAAATATAGACTTAGCCTGGATACATACTTTTTTAAATATTTTTGAATAATTTCTAATTTTCAACAAGAACGCCGGATCCTGATTCCATTGCCTCATATTATATAATTCGTATAAATTATTTCTGCTTCGGTATATACCAATAGTTGCCCAGTCGCTAAAAGTTAACTTCGAGTTTTTATATATTTGTTTTAGTTTAAAAATGTTATCAAACTCTGTTGAGAGTAAATTAAAAATTTTGCAATACGACTGATTCGGATTTAATCCCGTTATTTCTATGTTTGAAATTTTTTTCGTCACTTTACTATTAAAATGATTAATTTTACTTTCAGTCATTGGTCTAATTGTTATTTGTTTACGTTCTGCAACTATTTTATCTATTAACGAATAAATAAAAATACATTTCCCCTGACTATAGATAATAATCTTTTTCTATGTCAAAATTTATATTTATACTTTTAATTTTTACTTATAACTATTTAAAAAATATGAGATATTTATTTAAATAAATAAATAAATAAATCAACTTCACGCTGTAACCTGCACACAGCAGGGTAGGCAGGGGGAACCTAGGGTTAAGACACTCCGTTCCCCACTTTCTCCCAAATTCTGGAGGCATTGCGTGTTGAGTGGCAGAACTCAACGCCGCGCTTTGCCTCGACACCAGAGAGAAGAAATGGAAATATAAATTTAAGTAAATATTTCATCTCCTCGAGTGGGGATCGAACCCACAGCCAGTCGATTTACTGTCACTTTTTATTATTACAGACATATTTATTCATAATTTGAATTATAAATAAACTTTCAAGTTTTTTCTATTTTAGCATGTCATTTCGATGTCGTGTTTAAGGTACCGTTACAGACATTAAAATTAACTGTCAATGTATTAACGTGTCCTATAATTACTTTCCAAGTCCATCCGTGTTATTATAATGTTGAATCAATTAATTATCTACTATTGATGATGTACCATTAAAAAAAAACTAACGGTATTCAGATGTGTAGATTAAGATTTCGCAATGAAGCTCTAAACGTTATCGATTATATGCCTCAGAGGAAGAGAAACATATGGCGTAGTTAAAAGTAGGTCTATGAACCTTTTTCATCCCCAGATACTCTATTCATGTTTTATACAATGAATAATATTTTATGTAATTTAGTTACTTTGTGAAAAAAATGTGAGTATTTTTTTTTATAATAGGAGGCACGTGAATAACATTTTAAAATATAGGGTAAAACTCTAAAGTTATAGGGATATTGGTGGCGATAGTGCTTTCTATAATAGGCATGACGACAGATTTTAAAAACAAGAGTAAATATTGCCATATTAAAATATCAATCAATTTTCCTACATACACTTAAATAATATTGATTAAATAATCGTATGGCTCAAACAGGCGTAACTGCACGCTAGTTCTTAATATATACATAATTTTTATACCTTTTCAAGAGTGTGGAAACTACCCGGGATTTACCACACGTTAAATACTTATTAATCATCACGTTTTACATTTGTATGCACTATAATGTTTTCACACGTATTGTAAGACTACAAAAAAATACTGGTGAAGTGTGAGTCGAACTCGCCCAATGACGATTCCGTATCAATTTAAGGATTGTACAGTACAAGTACAAACTATAAACGTCAAAGTTAAAACTTAAGTTTGCGGGCGTATGCGTTTTATATGAAATAAACTGCATTTCTGTATATTTAATAGTTTTTTTACAAATATATCACAAATATAATGTAATCAATAAAAACATTGAATTTTCACATCCACCCGAAACTGTGTATGTACAAACAGACAAATTGACAGACAATTTTTTTATCAAAAACGTATCCATAAAACTTGAAAATATAAATAAAAGAATTGAGAGTTAATAACTTTACATTACGAACGTCATAAATACTTATTAGGCATCACGTTTTACGTTTATATTTAAAATAATGTGTTCACACGTATTGTATCATAAGACTGGACAATTTAAGAGGCAAAATTATAAAACACAAATATGTAAAAAAATAATAAAAGCGGTTTTATACGCTAACCAGCCCAGATACTTATACTGATATACAGGGAGGAAGTGTCAGCGCTCCTTTTACGGGAACAGCATATAGGGTAAAATATTTTAAACCCATACCTAAAGAAATTAATTAAGGTACCTCAATAGTTAAGACGTAGGATTTTTTTTTCTTTCACGATTTTTATCTATACCTGTATTTCTTGTGACGCGATTACGCATAGATACCAATAACGTAAACACTTACTACTACAAAAATACCACTAAAGGTTAATCAACTTTGAACTTTGCTTCCAATTCCTACGATTCGTTTTTATTTGAAAAAATAACTTTTTCATTTTTGGGAATTTAATTTTTTTAATTGTATTAGGCTTTTAAAGAATAGTTAAAACTGTGGTTTCATTTAAAGTGGTGACGACACTTCCACCCTGTATTGTATTTACATTAAAATTACTTAAGTATGAATAAAAAATTTATACATTTATGTATGGACCAAAAGAAAATTTATTTAAATGTAAGTAAATGACAATTGAATAAAAAATATTCCTTGTAAATTTACAAATAATATTTTTTAAAGTATAATATTAATAAATTTAAAATTATTTATTTTTATTTTTTTAATATTGTGAAAATAAATACGAGAAAACGAACTATATTATATACGTGGCTATGTGTGTTGAGATTTGAGCAAATACATACATTCTTTAGATACTTTTGCTTAGATCATTATATTTTATGTATTTTTCTTATTATTTATATGTAATAAAATAAAAGCCATTTGTGGTTCTTCAATTTCAAGTTAAATAGGAAAATAATGGTTACTTATTAACTTTTAACCTCCTATACAATATATATTATAAGGTAACGACTATGCAATAACAGATAAATACGACAAATCAACTCAATTTAAATCAAATAAATATATTTATTTACAATTTCTAAATCTTAAATTTGTCACCATGTTGAATCATAGATTAAATAGTAGTATTTGATTTCAGTTGTACATAGGGTTGCCATACGTCCGGAATTTCCTGGACAAGTCTGGAAATATATATGGGTCTTTATCCAGAATGCGAAAGAAATTTCAAAATGTCCGAATATTAATACAAAATATTTTTTTTGTAAATCGAAAAAAATCATATGTTAATTAAAATTAAATTAAATCAAAATTAAATCAGTTTCACGCTGTATCCCGTATACAGCAGGGTAGCAGAGGAAACCTAGTGTTAAAACACTCCGTTCCCATTTTCACCGAATTCTGGAGGCATCGAGCATGTTGAGTAGCGAAAATCAACGCCGCGCTTTGCCTCGACACCAGAGCGAAGATATGAAAATATAAATTTAAATCAATATTTCATTTCCTTGAGTAGGGATCGAACCCACAACCAGTTGTATTTATAGTCACACGCTTGTGCTCTTATCTGTGTATCACTTTTTTAATGTAAAAATACATAGGTATACATACATATGTAGGAGATGAGAAATGGTACTTACTTATCTAAGTTATACATTATACAGTCACACCATGCCCGTATGTCATACTCAAGGAGTGTATGGCGTCGTAGAAATAATTTGTAAATAAACTGAGCATTATTTACTTCGGCTAAGTGGTTATTCGATGACGACAGTATTCTAATGAATTCTTTATATAATATTATATATTTTTTTCATTTGAACATACATTTCGAATTTCTAGACTTTACGGAGGCAAATCCTCCATAATTCGGGAGGGAATTTCGGAGTGTCTTAACACTAGGCTCCCTCTGCCTAACCTCTTGTGTGCGGGATACAGCGTGAAGCTGATTATTATTAAGTGGCAAGAGTTCATGTGGGACTGACTCTATGAGTCTAATTTCATGTTCACAAAACAATTTATTAAAATATTGTTTTATAAATTAATATTACTGTACCCACTAGAAAGTTATTTTTAAAATATCTAGTAATTTTTAAATTACCTCTAGGTATTTCATAAACTGCTACTTGTAAGCAAATTAATTACTTTTATATCATATTTTTTGCATATAAAATATCAAATGGATAAAAAAATATACGATAAAATAAATGAAACGCTTAAAATATTTGTAAAAGAAATGCAACAAAATATTCAGGTGTTTTTATTGCGCACGCGTGACAGAGCAAAGCGTTTTTGAAAGTTGAGAAAAGAATCATTTATTTTTCTTCCTGCCTTTCTCGAAAAATGCTAAATAAAAATAACAAAATGTAAGGATAATAAAAAAGCGGTCACGTGCGAGTTGGACTCGCCCAGCGAGGGTACCTTACGACGGGACCAATGTAATGAACTACCAATATTACACACTTTGTAATGATAAATAAATAAATAAATCAGCTTCACGCTGTATCCCGCAAACAGCAGGGTAGGCAGAGGGAACCTAGTGTTAAGACACTCTGTTCCCCATCCGTGATGAGTGATCAGTGGCAGAACTCAACGCCGCGCTTAACCTCGACACCAGAGCGAAGAAATGGAAATATAAATTTAAGTAAATATTTCATCTCCTCGAGTGGGGATCGAACCCACAACCAGTCGGTTTTACAGTCACACCGCTGCGCCACAACCGGCCTCAGTAATTTGTAATGTTTTTTTATGAAACCTATAAATTTTCACTTTTCTGAATTTTTCCTTTATTTAATAAATTCTCCCTTCGCGTCAATTTTCATAATTGTAGGTCCACGGGAAGTACCCTTAGGTTTTGATTACGCGGCGAATGTAAATATAAAATGCAGCAAAAACGATGCATAAATGCTCAATTATCTTTTAGTTATGTTGGCTCAGAAGCTTTGTACTCCAAGGGACCATATACGTGAATATTTAATATTATTTTTAGCTTACGAAACCTTAAAAATATAGTTTTACCTATAAAATAAACTAATAATTATTATTTGTTAAGATATGATATATTTAAATCAGCAAAACTATCATCGCAAGTTGATAATCATAAAATAAAACTTGTTTATGTTAATGATAAAAATAATGACAACAAAACAAGTTCTCGTCGCATAAATTGGTAATATTCCTTGTGGATCTATGTTCTGATATGTAAGTATGGTATTATAAGGTAGTTGCGTGTAATAGAGATAGACTGATTCAATATTTTATTGTTAATAATTAAATATATAGATCATCTAGGTACTACTAAACAAACTAGTTACTTTTACAATAAATACAAAACATTATAAGATACGTTATAAGATCTGAGAAAGATTAACATATACAACGATATTATGAGTAAAAATTAAAAAATATATATTCCAAGATCATAGGTTATTTTCGGATCACTTTTTCTTTTTCACCAGCTTCCGTCCTTACAACAGTGACGCTAAAGAGTACAGATTTTTTTTCTTTTAGTCACTTCTCTGACTGATAATATAAGTTCCTTAATATCAAGGGCAATGGTTAATATCTTTTAAATATTTCAAAGGATGGTGAAATAAATTTTATTTATTAACGGTATAATCTTCTGGAACATTTGTTTGAAGTTCCTAGTTATTTGTTGAATATTTTCTAAGAGGAATGAACAGTTTTTTTAAATAACTTTAAAGCCTTTTTAGGTTTGTTTTTTTTCCTTTTATAGGTCTATAACGGGGGTTCCCAATCTTTTTCTGTTCAGGGACCATTTTTATAGAATTCTTGTTAGCAGGGACCACTTTGTAGGTATAATAAAAATAAATGAATAATTAAAGAAAAATTTTAATTTCAAAGTCAAAAGTTTTAAAAAAATCTGACATTTTGTATGATAGGGTGTGTGAATTTTTAAGTAAATATTAAAAATCAATGAATTTTAAAGTATATTAAATTTAAATGTCAAAATATTGTATGTTTTACCAAAATTTTAAATTATTCGTGGACCATATTTTAGCTGCTGCTAAACAAGTCAAGCAATACTTACAGCTGATTTGGATAATTTATTTATGATAAAGCAAGGCAAATACACGGCACCGAAAATTATAATAATAAATTTTAATATTGTTACTTAACATTCATCTTATTGCTCACACTTACCGTACAAAGTTTACAAGTTATCTCAATTGTTAAATAAAAAACTTGAGGAAATACCAACGTGCGTATGTTTACTTATAAATGCGTCAAGCTTACTATCTTATAACGAATCAGTGGTGGACAGAGAAGAATGAAATAGTTTCATTTCAACAAAGAAACGAATAGTTTACCTTATATTAATATTCTAGCCTTATACTTATATGTATGTATTTATATATACATCGAAATACAAATAAAGCTGTGACTAAAAAAATAATTTGCTGTATCATCTATATTTAATCATTCACATAGACATCTATATTTTGCCGACAATTAATGTAAATACAATGAGGCCGGTCGTGGCGCAGCGGCACGAAGTGTGACTGCTAAACCGACTGGTTGTGGGTTCGATCCCCACTCGAGGAGATGAAATATTTACTTAAATTTATATTTCCATTTCTTCGCTCTGGTGTCGAGGTTAAGCGCGGCGTTGAGTTCTGCCACTCAACACGCAATGCCTCCAGAATTCGGCAGAAAGTGGGGAACGGAGTGTCTTAACTCTAGGTTCCCTCTGCCTACCCTGCTGCGTGCGGGATATAGCGTGAAGCTAATTTATTTATTTAATTTTAATTAATGTAAATTATGTTGTTATGTTAATAAACTAGTGATCCGCTCGCGACTTCGCCTGTTTAAACTACATAATGGATTATTTACTAATACTCTTTCTAATAGTCTAATAACAATAACATTTTAAAGACAATATCCATACATTGGAATCTAAAGCTTCAGCTAAGTCAAAAAACCAATTTGGTATAAATTTTAGTCAGACATTACTTTTTATTATTATAACTTTTCTATTTATGAACTGATTAAAATCAAACAAAACACTGAAACTAGTGTGCACAAGGGCACAACAAAGATACTTTTTTTTAAATTCATAGTCTTTGGTTTTATTATATTGATAATGTAGACTCCCAATAACTGATTTTCTCATATATCTTCAATCAATCAATTCACCAATTTTATTATAGATATGTGTAGATTTAATACTTATAACATTAGTCGCTAGAGAAAATTATGAAATTCTCGATAGTTTAATGTGAAAGACAAATTATTGAGGTTAATCTTGTTGATGTAACCTACTGTACATGCGGTTCGAGTTATCTCGGGAGTCGGGTATTTAGAATGTGCCATGCATGATACACAACTCTGAGCTATTTGCATTCGGCCACTCAAGCAAAGCCGTAGGTAAAAACTAATGATACCGTAAATTAAATAAGACACTTTAAGAAATAATTGTCAATAAGTAAATGGTGTATAGCTATTAAAAAGTAATTATTAATTACGTAACACACGAAAAGACATAATGGATTTACGACATACGTAACACAAAGACTTGTGTGCTCACTGTTGTATAATTAGTACTGTCTTATAATGTTACAAGATGGGCGTAAGTTCCCATACCGTGGGTACTTATGCAGGTGCCTACTGCAACTAGGCAGGAAACACCGCGCATTGCCAGCAAATAGCATCTTACAATTATAAGGCTTGTTAATATCTATACTCTATTATAATAGATCGTAACGGATCGTAGTTTATTATGTATAAACACACAATTAATTTTTTTTAGTATAAGATCATTGGTATTCAACGCTCACATATTCTGTCTCAACATATTACTGGTGTCGATTACTAGGGCCTCGATGTTTACTAAAATACATTTGAGGGAAAGACATTATACAAAAAATTAAATAATTTTAAATCATTTTATTGATTTTGTTCATTTCGAAAAAAATGCTACATGTCGCGTTCAGTTTCAATTCGATGTATTATATTAAAGTGATGTCGGATATACAATATTTCTTGTATTTCAATTTAGCGTGTAAATGAATAAATCAGAAGGCAAAAACAGGCCACATAGAATTGCCCATGTGAGAAGCATGGATTCTCCAAATTGAATTCACATACGCCCTTGTACTTTGTTGATAGTCATTGTGAAAGCGAGTCGCACCGGGAACTGCAAAGATATCTGTCGTCTTCGCCTTTCAATTTTGTTGTCAAAGTTGTTGCCTCCGTTGCAAATTCGTTGCAGTTGCAGATTCCGTTGTAAAGTCGTGGTGGGTTTATATTTCGAATAAGAATGATTTTGACGCCAATTTTCAATATGAAGAACGAAAATACATCTGACATATTAAGTGAATTCAAGAATTCAGTTGAACAGTTAACAACTTTGTCTTGATTCACCACAGTATCTATGTACTTATATATTGTCGATTGGTCGGGTATTCCAAATAACGTTGATGGTATTGACATCAATATTTTTGCTAATTTTTGCAGTGCGCGTGTTAAAACTAAAATTCTATTCAATTGAATTTTTTATCTAAATTAATTTAACTCAAACTATTGCACAAAAGTATTCTAAAAATCAACTATTCGAACAATATTGTCTTTTCAATGTAAGCCGGGCACGAATTTCACAATTTACATATATTCTAAGATCCCATAGCCCTCAGACCAACGTCATTTTAGCAAAGCTAAATGGTGTTGATTTATTAGTCTAATTTGTAGTTTAGACGTTAAAAAAAAGTGTTTAATACCTAAGTAATGATATTGCAAACTATTGCATGTTATTCACACATTTAGCTTTAAAAGTGATTAGAAATAAAAAATAATACATTTTCAAAAACAAACGCTACATATCTTGTCAGTAACTACTTGGTCTTGAACCCGTTTCTTTTATCTTACGTTTTTGTTGTTATATAATTAGAATATAATTAAAGATGATGAGATTTGAAATAATTACTTTATATTCATTGCAATATAATACAATAAAATTTATATTATGAATTACTGCGACTACTTTTAAGGCTATTCGTAGCGACTTGTAGCGCATGGACACACGCGTCACTGCAAACGAGTCAAGTTGTGAGTTCGATTCTCTCACAAAGAAATATAATCAATCATTAATATTTTCAGATTTTAAAACAAAGATTCCGGAATTCGTCGAAAAATGGGGAAAGGAAGTGTCCTAATGAGAACCGTGTGTTAACACTAGGTTCCCAGCTTCCTTCTACGTAACCTGCGATGAGCGGGATACAACACGAGTTGCAAACATATGTATACAGCTATATGTATTATATTCCACATCTACAAATGGTATGTAGTTGGAAAATCGTTGCCATGACTTTGGTTTGTAAGTCGTAACACAACATTCCGTCATCCTTCGGACACAGCGCAAACACTCGTAATACTTGTACTCGTACCGGCCAGCACTAACTGGAGGCGACCTTTGCGCATACAAATAACGATCGACAAATATTATGTTTCAAAGTGTACACGAATATTTATTAACTCTTTTGTACATATTTTTTCCTGTAAATATATCCTGATTACGCAATCGCGGTAAAAACTATTTAAATTGTGACTTGGTAACTTTTTTACAAATTTAAATAAAGTATTTTTATTGTAATTAAACGTCTATGCTATGAGAACGATCGCTTTTTCTGTTTTGCACCTTCCTACTGGACTAACTCTTCATTCATTTTATCTTTGATACTGTTTCATGTTTTCGAAGTCTAACTGACGTCTCCTGCTGTCTCTCTTACTACTCACTTTTCCATCATAAATCTTTTTTGCCTTTCTTTCATCACTGATTCTTTCGACGTGCCCAAACCAGCTTGTTTGTGGTCAAACATCATGTTTGCCACAAACAAATTTCTTCCCTTACAAATTTCCAATATAAGCTTTCCAGCCTCATTTATTGTCACCATACCTGACTCCCTCGTAACCGCTTCGCGCAGTTACGACCCATCCGTTCCAATACACTACCTAGAAAGTCCCTGACACTCCCAAAACTCTTCGGGTTCGCCTAATGGAGCTGAGGATACTGGCGCATACGCCACAAACAAGAATACTCTTGTTATCCCCAGCTTGAAGCGAATCCAAAACAGTCTCGGGTTGATCGCCTTGTATTCAACCGCTGCACTAACCAATCGAAAGGACAATAACACACCTACACCTTGGCAGCCCCTCTCGCTTTCTGGTACGCTGACCCGACTGCCCGGTAAATCGGTAGTGTCATTGCCCTTCCGCTTGGTCTCAGTCACACAGACGACATCCAAATCTCTATCATCCATCACATCTAATAATTCATTCATCTTTTCTCCCATCCCTCCTCCTATATTCCACGTAGCTATTTGTAGCTCCGTTCTCCACCTCCCGCCGTTCCGGACATGGCGTGTTGGGTGACGGTCCCCAACGCCGCATTCGTCGCCACTTAACACACCAGCGGGAACGCCCTGATGGGCGTCGCCTTGGGGGTAACTCATGGAATACCAGTGCGCTCTCGCGAGCTGCACGTGGCGGATAATTCATGATGCTTAATAATACCAACTTATATTTGATAAAACAAATTGTTTCCTGTCTTGGCTTCAAATATAAAAACAGCGGTTGCACAACCGTAGAAAATTATATTCAAGATTTGCTGTTGAAAAACTCGTGATAATTTTTACTTAGAATAAAAATACCAAAAAACATGTTAAGAATAAATCTTAAATCTAAGCCATTGTTACAATTTTAAATGTAAAATACGAAATTGAAGTTAAATTCCAAATTGAGGGTTAGTATTATACATAAGTTTTTTATTTATAGGTAAGAAGAGGAAAGAAAAAAGTCCTTTTCAATCAATTTTCAATTAAATATTCATATAGATAAGTTAATGAAAAAATATCTACAACACACTAACTAACTAAACACCGCCCTACGAATTCTCTAGCTTCAGATTAATTGTATAAGTATTTCACTATGATCAATTTTAATATGGTATTGTTCCTCAACATAATAACGTTATTTAATTTATTAAAATAAGTCATTTTGATTACAGATTTTTTTATTGCATTAATACATTTTAATTGTAAAGGTTAATTTAAATCTTTCTGTAATTAATTATAAGACGTTAATATTTGCATGTTTTAAAATTAAAAAAGAAGCATAATGCGGATATTAATGCACGCGTCAATAACCTTTGCTTTTAAAAAGCATTTATTGGATAAATACCTTTAACAATATACATACTGCCATACATGATTCGGTAATGGTGCAGTGGCACAAGTGTGTGACTGAAAACGCGACGGTTTTGAGTTCGATTCCCACTTTTTGAAATGAATTATTATTTATTAATATTTTTATTTCTTTGCTCTGGTACCTATCAAGTCAAAGCGCGACATTGAGTGCCGCCTCAAAAATTCAGCAAAAATTGATGAGTATACTAGATTCCTTCCTCCTCCGATCCTTGCTATATACGGGATACAGCGTGAAATTGAAAAAAATATATAATTTTAATATATTTTTTTCATTGGATGACGCTTATAAAATTGTTTATAAATGAACCGAACTGACTATAGGTAGTAAATAGAAATGCAGTTTAATGCTTTAATTTGATAGTTCCTTGTTTATACTTTCTGGTGAATTTACTGTTGGTGAATTGTTTACTGTGTGCTTATTAATAAATCTGACAATTTTAGGCATTTCCAGTATACACCAAGGCCGCCCGTTTTCTTCCTAGTGGTATTGACGTTGTTGTTATTATTATTAGTAAATATATATTTTTAGTAAAAAAAATATATAAAAATGACAGGACGTTAACCTGCCGACTGTACAAGGTAGTATTGAAATGTACGTGTGGTGTGTGAATAATTCACCTTTTACTAATTATATAGTTATTAGGAAATATCAGCATTGGGGGCTATTAGAGACCATTACTAGAAATCGATATTTTTATTCAGCTTAGACTGACCTACCTAGACCGAGTAAGTACAATAAACAGTTTACTTTACGCAACGACGTAGTAGGCAAATGCATAACTCATATAATTAATCACTACAAATTCTTATCTTATGATGCTTATTAATACCATTCAGCAAGTAGCTGAAGGTCTGCGCTAGTCAAAGGGTCACCAATATCAGATTTACTTCGGACGTTGACATGATTGCTTTTAGTCAGTAATTGGGAAGGTCAGCCGCGACTTACCTTGAGAAGACCAAGGTGATCTTCCACGCGAATGCTGTTACACGGAAGCGTATCCGTTCGGTTTAACCACATTGGAAAAATTTCATCATAGCTTTCGTAATATATGCGAAATCTAGAAGTCCAATCGTAAAGACGTAGAGTAAAGGCCTCGTCCGGCTATACGCGATAAATACATGATTAATTGTAAACCTTGTAATCTTATAGTGTCGATGTTAGTTTTATGATAATTTATATGTTTATTTTTTTATGTTTTTTTAAAATACTTATTAATAGTAATTCAGTACGCTACCGTAATTAATATCTCAATGCCATTGTACAGCTTACCCGGTACCTTACGGAACTTTCAAAATTAAAAAATAATATACGTAATTAAATTAATGAATTGCTGCATTTCATACATTATCACACGTATTTTGTATACATACGTTACTACATTATGCATAAAAAATCAAGAGAAACTAAATATTTTTTTTCTTTTAATATATTTAATATTAAAAGAAAAATAAATTATTTAATATATTTAACATTACAATACATACATTTGTAAAATTTCATATAAAAATAGGGTATTTCCCGATATGATTACGTCAGAAGACAAGTATTATAATAATGTACCTTCTATATGTTAGTTACATTAAATAATTATTACGAAAAAAACGATTAATTGTACCTAAATTAATATTTTTACACTATTTAACAACAATACCACGCAAAAAACAATAATTTATAATGATAATAATAATAATTTATTTGCCAACAAATCTTCAGTACAGATAACAAAAGTGTGAATTATATTCTTACAAGGCGACAATTTCTTTAATGGAATAGAGACCGACGCCTAAAGTAGGATTCCCTGTATTTGAGCTGTAAATATAAAGTCACACTAAAATTTGTTTGTATTGCTTAAAATTTAATTAATTAACTTAGAAAAATATATAACAAAAAGTAATTTACCGCACATCATACATACAAGGTAGCTAATACAATAATATTCGTATTAAAATTTTTAAATAAAAAAAAAAATATACTGATAGACGTTATAAATCAAGCAAAAACAAAACTGTTTAACATAACAGGTTTGAAAGGAAAGCAATGAGCGTCACTTGAAGGTCCACATAACTGTGGCTGTTCTTGTTGCTATTTATATATATGTGATTAAATTATAGTTCATATAATATATTATTAATAATATGAAAACTTAAAACTCGAAAATCTAAGTACCATCAACAAATACTACACGTATGACACTTGTGGATTCGATTAGCACTTGAAAAAAATGTTTATGTTGAGGCCGGTCGTGGCGCAGCGGCACGAGGTGTGACTGCAAAACCGACTGGTTCTGGGTTCGATTCCCACTCGAGGAGATGAAATATTTACTTAAATTTATATTTCCATTTCTTCGCTCTGGTGTCGAGGTCAAGCGCGGCGTTGAGTTCTGCCACTTAACACGCAATGCCTCCAGAATTCGGCAGAAAGTGGGGAACGGAGTGTCTTAACACTAGGTTCCCTCTGCCTACCCTGCTGTGTGCGGGATACAGCGTGAAGCTAAAAAAAAAAAAAAAAAAAAATGTTTATATAACGAATAATTTTACTACTGAATACGTAATATCTTGAATTAAGCGAAAAATGGCGAACGGAATGTAAAAATAAAGCCTAAAGCTAAGGTAATGTTTAAATATCGAAAACGTTTTTTTAACCAAATTAAATTAAATTTCACAAACTTTCTTACAAAAAGGGTAAGCCATAATATTAAAAAAAAATAGTAATAATAATTAGAGACATTGGATACATAGTTACCCTTAACCACCTAGTAACAGTATGGTAAGGAACAACACATTTACCTAAAGAACTGGTATAATTTCTAAAATTTAAACATGAAAAAAACTAATTCGTTGTTAAAAGAGACGTATCTACATTCAATATGAGTTAACTTTCCTCACGAAAAAAAATAAATTAAATCAGCTTCACGCTGTATTCCGCACATAGCAGGATAGGCAGAGAGAACCTAGTGCTAAGACACATCGTTCCCCACTTTCCGCCGAGTTCCGGTAGCGGAAAGTGGGGAACTCACGTCGCGCTTTGCTTCGACATCAAAGCGAAAAAATGAAAATATAAATGTAAGTAAATATTTAATTTCCTCGACTGAGGTTCTAACCCGCAACCAGTCGATTTTACAGTCACACTTTGTGCCCCTGCGCCACGACTCATCGGCCTCAAACTCTGTTGTCATTGAATAATAATTATTTTTTGTAATACAATTAATCGACAAAAGTTATAATATCGATTTTGCTAACGAACTATATGGAATCAAGATCGTAAAATATATTATGGATATTTTTTTACATTGGAATATAAGCATAACATGTGGTCCTAATTAAAAAGAATAAATTTAAATAAATTAACTAAGATTTACTCTTCATATTTTTTGTGCGTTGTCTTATATCTAATAATTCCACCAAGAATATTATTTTTTTTTATGTTATTACTTTTGATACATACATTTTTTGTTATATACAAAATTGTAAATAATGAAACATGATGTGTGCCTCTTAGTAGATATAGCATAAATAACAATATCGTCATTACTTAAAATAAACGAGTTCTATGTAATAACAGATTCTAGCTTTATAAATAACTAGCGACTCGCTTTCAGCTTGATCTATATAATTATAAATTTATTAATCTGATTTTTTTCATATTCTAATATCATTTTCAAAAACATTATCTATAGCTATATTGAAAAGTAGGCAGAAGGTTTCCTGCCAAGTTAATAAAACTGTTATTTATAACAATTTTGTCGAACAACATTCTTTAAAATGGTATTATTACTTTGTTTTTATGAGCCGATTAAAATAAAACAAACACTAAATGAGAAACTTGCCAAAATAGAACAG
Organism: Heliconius erato x Heliconius himera; assembly: GCA_013421005.1. Classification (NCBI taxonomy): domain Eukaryota; kingdom Metazoa; phylum Arthropoda; class Insecta; order Lepidoptera; family Nymphalidae; genus Heliconius; species Heliconius erato x Heliconius himera. The sequence goes on along the minus strand of JAATLQ010028954.1, from coordinate 108,956 downwards.
TAAAATTGCAATTAAATCGGTTAAGCCGTTTCTCGCGGCGGAAAGTGGGGAACGGAGTGTCTTAACATTAGGTTCCCTCTGGCTACCCTGCTGTGAGCGGGATACAGCGTAAAGCTGATTTAATGTAGATGTATTTGTCAAGCCGTTTCTGAGATTAGCGTGAACCAAAAAAATAATAAAATTCATAGTTATTGGTTCTAGTTATTCCCACAGCCACATTTATCCACATTTTTTCCACATTTTTTATCCACTTATTAGCCACATTTTTTCTTATATATCTGCCATGTACAGACATCGATCTTTTACGATTTTATTATAAGTGTAGAAGATGTAAAGTTTATAAGGAAAAACTAACCGCGGTCACGGATCTTACTTTGATTAATCACTCAATGAATTAGTAACTTTTTTGGTCTTGACATTGATATTTCCTTTTTCGATTGTTTGGCTTTATCTTCGAAACGAACACAAAATGTTTGCAAGATGCACTTTATATATTGTGGTATATAAATCCAATTCTATAATTTGTCAAAACATATTAGTGTAACTTTTAAATTTAAATAAACCAAAAACTAAAATTTTTACTAACGACTCTATAAGGGTTGTAAGCGAGTGCTACGTCGTAGACGCTCTACGAAAATATCATTGAATGTTTTTTCGTTTAATTTTTATTTGCCATAAAATTATAATACATGTACACAAAAAAATATATATTTAGTAAACCGAATTCAAAGAATAATGTTTCTATCTATACTGCACTGGCATGTAAACTGAAATATTAACCTTTTATAGAATTTTTAAACGTATGTTCAGTTAAACATATGTATGTAGAGGCCAGTTGTGGTGCAGGAGCAAAAAGAGTGACTATAAACGCGACTGGTTGTGGACTCGATCCCCACTCAAGGAAATAAAATATTTATTTACATTTATATTTCCATTTCTCCGCTCTGATGCCGCCACTCAACACGCAAAATCTCCATAATTCGGCGGAAAGTAGGGAACGACTGTCTTAATTCCGCCTACGCTGCTGTGTGCGGGATACAGCGTGATTCTGATTTAATTTTAATTTTACATATATGTAGAAACTTTTATTACATAAGCATAGTTAGCAAAGTAAAGCATAGTTAGCAAAGGTATCATCAGTAGTAAAATAAATAAAATTACAATATATGTATACTTATACAGTTATGAACAAAGTCATACATTACTGGCATAAACTTAGTCACACGTGATTATTATAAAATGTTCTTTCTTTGTACGACAAAATGCAATTTACAGCATCAAGAACAAAATATTGTTGTGGTCAAAATATTGATTGCGATCAATATTTTGACCACATCAAACTTTAGATATACACGTGATATTTAAAAAGAATGAAAATATATCTTGGGGCTTGTGAATATCTGATAACTAAGTATTGATATAGAAAAACACATGACAAATGTAAATCAAAATATACTTGCTTATACAACATTTAATCTATATTACATGTTTTGCAGTAAATCATCGAAGAATTTATTTAAATTATTCTTAAAATAACTTACTTATCTTACACATTTTTTATTATATTAACTATATGTACAATTGTTTATAAGTAGAAACTAACAGGAATATTTATTAACGTTTTAAGTATACATACAAACAAAGTGAGACGAGGCACGTGGATTTCTGTCAATGATCGTAATGGAATCTTGTAACTATTACATTAACATATTTATCAAGCATTACTAATAGATATAAGTATAAATACATATACATTCATAAATATATAACGTCATATTTAACGTAATTTGAATATAAACTCTTAACTAGAACGGCTTAACTCATGAGATGATTGTAAACTTAAAAGTAATTCAAAAAACGTTACAATCTAAAAAAAATACAATTCTGTTCCTCTAAGTGGCTTGACAATGCTTGGTATTGGCCTTTCCCATTCATTATCCAGTATGCCTAACGCCCAATATTAATAACCTATCTCCAACGTCAATCTTAGATTGTTTCATATATCTATCCTATCTAGAGATTGGATAGATATATGAAACAATCTAAGATTGACGTTGGACATAGGTTATTAATATTGGGCGTAAATGGATGGGAAGTGAACAGCAAATCGATAATTGAAATATCGATAAAGCTTTGGAAAAACCAAAAGTAATAAGGAGCATCAAAACAAGACGATCATATCATATTGATTGTATGCGTTGAATGTTCGTTTTATTTAAGATTTTCAAGTTACGATAACATTTCCGTCTTTCCAGTAAAGATATTTTTAAGTGAATTAAATCAATAAGTCCAATTAAGCGTCATTTAATTATTAAATTTTACGTAAATTATTGGGTGAGACGATTTTAATGATTCTTTATTTTATTTGAAAGCTGCCATTTTAATAAAATATGGGATTTGAATAAAATCACATAAATCTTAAATTAGCATTAGGTATTTGCGCAACTAATGGACAAACAACTCATTATCACGAGAACCGATTTAGATGATTATTTTTTTATTGGAAAGGACGTAATTCAAGGGTGGATTGATGAGGGCTTGGTTAGGTTCTGATTACCTATAATCAGAACCTAACCAAGCCCTATCCATGACAAAGTAACGGAACTCTTCAATCCTTAGGAGCAAATTAACGATACTCGGGCAAATACGAGTATGTTAAGAAATCCGGATATTTGAGTCACCTACCGCAACTTCGTTATGGGCAACTAATTGTCATACTGGAATCTGATGATGCTCAGCTTGAGAATTTTAGAATGGGAACTTTACACTTAGTAATTGTGATTAGGAGTCTCACAATAAAGACGAAGGATGCTTAAGGAAACTCGTCAAGTGTTTACATCAGCTACCTTGAGTTTTAGACTTAATTTATTTATATTGATAAAATCATGCACCCGTATGAGTTATAAGTGGCGTTACAGGCCCTATGGTGGTGACTATATAACAGTCGAGGGAATTCCTTAACGATTTACAGCCTTTTTTACCTTTTGTTGCACCAACTTAATACTGTACTAACTTAATTACTTTAAGTACAAAAATAATACCTAATTAAGACAACCACTACCCATTCATTGCTTTAATTATATCTAAAATAATAAAAAAAAACCGACTTCAAACAGTAAATTAAAGGGAAAATATAAATTTACTTTATATAAAGTAATAAGTATTTTGATTTAGTTATCCAAAAAACTTTAAATAAGTATTTTATAATTTTGAAGTCGGTGTCAAGCTAAAGCTATAACAACTTTCTTACTACAATAACTAATTAGTAACACTGTTTTTTTAACTGACTGTTTGATTAAATAAATTGTGGCAGGCATATAAAAAATTCGACAAAGCTTGATAAGAATGTATGGCTTATTGATCAGAGCGCTTGGACGGTTCCCAAGAGGAAGCGCTCGCAATCCAGTTGAAATCCCGTTACGTTCAAATTTTTATACGGTTTCTAAATAAGTAGTACTTTAAATGTTAAAATTATTTTATAAATAGCTTTTTTCTAGCCGAATGATAATTTTAGGCGATTCACCTTAAGGTAGCGGATATTTGTAAAAACCTCCCTACAGAGATTCCAAGAATATAAATAAGTGGTAAGAAACGACGACGACGAATACAAATTTCAACGTAGCTAGACGAGTACGTATTGCTTAGTTGTCAGAGGTTTCCAAGAGACGTGAGTTCAAATACTGCTACGTAATTTTTTTTATACGTTTTCTAAATAAATACCTACTTACTATTAAAATTCTGTGCCAGACAAGAAAAAAAATATATTAAGGGATAGACTGAAAAAAATTATATAAGAAGAGACTAAATACACTGAACAAAAGCCGAAAAAACAGCCATGTCGGCAGACGACTGACGTGACATGGCTAACCCCTGACTCCAACAGCTCCATCATCATATACTATACATAAATAAAAAAAGACAAAATCTAATCCAAAAGTTTTTTTGTATTTTATAATATTATACTTAGAGGAAAAGTTTATTGATTTATTATACTAATATTATTACGTCTTCCAAAGCATCGTCGTGCTCGTGGTAAAATAAAACAACAAATATATATTTCTTATACTAGACACCCGTTCGCGGCTACGCCCGCTTGAGCAACACAATTAGTTATTTTTTAACTAAATTTCATTCGTGTTCTAATAACATTATCATTTTAAAAACCATATCCATACATTAGATACTAAACTAGTAAGGAGGAGGAATAATATTGATGTTTATGATTTATATTGATTTTTTTATTTATGAACGGATTTAAATGAAATTTTGTTTCATACTAAGTGTTAAGGAAAATGTGCCAAAATATACGTACGTATTTAAATCGGTTAAGCCATTTCTAAGATAGCGTGCACAAACGCACACACAAACAGACAAAAAAAATTAAAAACGATTATTATGGATTCTATAACATTCATATATGCTCCTAATAATATTTTTTCTCGATGACGTTTACAATTTTATTATATATACATATAGATTATTTGGAAAATTACGTAGTATTTATAAACAATTTAAATACTAGGCTAGGTTTTACCATTCGTGCGTCACAAGAATTATTTCTTGTTAAGTTTTTTTTTCTCAGAAAATTACATCTGCGGCAATCGTAACCGCAGTTTAATTGTATTAATGTTAATTTACTGGGATTGAACCGTTTATAAAATCCACATCAAAACTATATTAACATATCAATATATGGTATAATTATAATGATTTTTTTTAAAAAATAATAATTTACATTGAAGTAATTAACAAAGTCCAATGGATATATCCAGCAAAATGGGAAAAACAAACTCTAATTTTGAATTTAAACCTTGTAATAATTAATAAACCTTTTAGATTTTATTTGTATGAAATTGATATCCAACATTAGTATATTTAAAATCGATTTCTATCAAACATTACAGTTTAGTGTATGTAAAACTAAACATATAGTAGTCAAAATAACACTTGCAAAATAACTTTGCAGCAAGTAAGCAGAACTTTACAAAATAGGAAAATTTCTATTATATCTTAGGGATTATCTTATAAAATTAGAGCACAGCCGTTAATTGAACTATACACGGTAATACGACATGTACGCTGTTTGTTTTTCCAGTTAAAGTTGGCGATAAAAAATCATATATAGCAAAATCGAAACAAAAACTTTAATATCAAGGTCGAAAAGTAATTAAAATTTCGACAAACAAAATATTATCTAAAACATATCCTATACATTTATTTTATATACATTTTTTTTTATAAAATTATAACACAAGAATGAAGTACTGTATAATTAATAATTTTACTTTATATTTATAATATTAAGTCAATCAATTCCAGTCGTGGCGCAGCGGCACGAAGTGTGACTGTAAAACCGACTGATTGTGGGTTCGATCCCTACTCGAAGATATGAAATATTTACTTAAATTTATATTTTCATTTCTTTGCTCTGGTGTCGAGGCTAAGCACGGCGTTGAGTTTTGCCACTCAACACGCAATGCCTCCAGAATTCGGCACAAATTGGGGAACGGAGTGTCTTAACACTAGGTTCCCACTGTCAACCCTGCTGTGTGCGGAATACAGCGTGAAGCTGAAAGAAAAGTCAATCGTATTATAATTGAAGCGTTTACACAAAATTAAATATGGTATATTCTGTAGAGTTCCGAACGTGCCAAAAAATATGTACTGTGACAGTTTTGAATTACAACAAAACAAGTTTTATATGTTAAGATGAAGAAGCATTTTTTATGATTATGATTCTATAGATATAAGAGAATTCCACCTTGATCTCTAAACAAATATGAAGTTTACCTTACATATCTAGTACTGGAGGGCGGCCTATTCTTTACCGCTATTATAGCTGTCAAATGCCATTGCATTCTTGTGATTCGTTCAAATAAGTTTGTCATATACTTGTTTAGAAACCGACTAGTCGCTCTGACCACTAAGCCACACGTTCTCATCAAGCTACGTCGAAATATTTATACGCTTCTTACAATTTATTTATATTGTTAGCATCTCTGTAGGGAGATTTTTACAAATTTCCGCCTCCCAAAGATAATTACTAAGAATTATTGTCTGCCAAGAGAGAATGCTATTTATTAAATATTTTTAAACCTTTTTTTCAAGTGTTATTCCACACTTAGAAAAGAAAAATACTTATTTAGAAAACGTATAAAAATTTGAACGTATTTACGAACGTACTTTATATTTGTTTAGGAATTAAGGTGGAATTCTACTACTATACAATCATAGGAAATGCTTCTTCATCTCATTGCTGTGTTTTCGAAGGCATATAAATATTATATTTAACACAAAATTTTGACACATGTGAAAGAACAATGACAAACAAAAATTTAATATTTTCCACATAAATATATTATACAAGATATTATAAAAGGAATAAAACATATTCGTACATATAGTACGTAAAACCCGATATCAGCCGGAATTCCCCACCAACCTCACAAAGCTTTGTTACGTTCAAAAAATACCAATTTTGTGCAATTTATTATCGTAGTATCACTTGTTTTTGCTTTATCATTTTTTATTATTCAACTGCAACTTTACTAAGCTAATATGAGTATAATGAGTATTAAAAAAATATATATTACGACAGAATATTTACAAAGTTGATAAAGTTAATATTACGAAATGGAGTTATTGATATAATATTTATAATTGTTAAGTTTTATTTTATTTCCATTCTCTGTGGCTACCCTGCGGATAAAACAAGAGCGCTAAACGCTACGTTCTCTGCAAACCTCTGTTGCCAAGTCCACTGTCATCAACCCGCACATACACGCCCTTTGAGAAGTTTAAACCGAGGTTTCACCCTTTCCTTTCTTACCATTAATTTTTCTTTCATATTTTTTTTACCATCCTATCTTCCCTCAATCATTCGACATGTCTAAAACACCTGAGCACGTTCTTCCTCATTGTCTTCGTGAAATCCTCACTAGTATCTACCTGTAATGCCCTGCGTCTCTTCATTGCGGATTCGGTCAGCTAAATTGACTTCGTATATCCTACGATCAGATTAAACCTCCATAGCATACATTTTTTTAATTTAAACCTGTAATACTCGCGTTTTAGTGCGTTTAAAACAGTAGCGCCATACGTGAGGCCATACTCACGTTTCGCCAATGCAACCAAAGCACTGATAACTCTGTTACAGACAGCAATACCGCTTTCGAATCTTCCGAGTTCCGTTTCTACTATACATATATCCCAAATATACCATTTCATTCGCTTATTTTATCTATATTGCTATATCTTTTTCTAATCATTTACGCTGATCTTGCATTCCGTACTTTCTTGTTTCTTTTCTTACTCGCATCAGGTTCAGATCGATATTTCTACACCTTTCTGGCAATTTACATTTTCATCCTTATATCTCTTTATTGCACTTCTTGGAGACGACTGTCCAAATACAAATTGAGGAATCAAACTGACATCCACAATCAAGCTGATATTTTCCAATGTTTTTCACACCTAAACAGGCGACATGAGTGATCTATGTAGAGACTTTACAACCTGCAACAAGGATCCGCTTACATTATACCAGGGCCACATCTATAGTTTCTCTTTCACTACCCTGTTAAACGCCTTTTATAACTCCACCAAAACACAGAATACTTTTTGGTTTACCGCCAAGATTTTTTTCTTAATCTTATGAAGGGAAAAGATCTCATCGATATATCCTTCTCCAAATCTAAAAATCTAAAACCTCCTTGGGCCTCCTACAACAGCCTTGGGGGAATATATATCGTTAATATTAGCGAGAAAAATGCAAAAGAGTTCCAAATTTTTATTTTTTTAAATAAATATTAATTCAATAATACCAATTTACACCGGGAATGTAGTGAAAGTCTATTGAAGGCTTTGCATTATACATGGTTCACGGTCAAAATGCGGGTTTATACACCAATGAGCTTTTACATACTGTGGAAAAAATCCCCTTTCCATAACAAGATATATAAACGTTCCACGCCTTTTAAAAAAGACGTGAAATATATTTCTTTTATTGTACACTACAGGAATTTAGATAACTAATTACCCAAAAAAAATTACGTACAAAAAGCATTTAAGTTTACATTAATAGACCTATATGAACAATCTTTAAAAAAGTAATTATTTTTAAAATTTTAAAGCAAGCAAAAAAGCAATTAATAGTTATAATTAATTAATACATACTCTTACATCTATGTCTACAAGCTTTTTTCTTTCGTATCGATCATACGTATATTGAATGAATATAACATGTATTGTATATCATCTCATTTATTAATTAAACTAGTTTGATCTCTAATTCAACACAGATATCCGGAAACAGATACCGTCATATTGTAATCCAACAGAAAAGCAACCTTGAACTGTATAGTCAGTTTTAAATTTGGTGACGACAAATACGTTATATTCCTAAACTTTATAGTTCTGTACAGTAAATTTAAATTTAAATTAAAGATGAGAACTTTTTATTCAGTAATAATCTTGTGGAATAAAACATTTATATAATATCTATACATATTGATATATATCGTTGATTTCCTATAATATAGGTATGTATTAACGACCACGACCTTCAAATGTCCTAAAACATAATTATATACAAAGTCCATCTATAATATATATATTATTTTTAAGTATATGTAAATTTTATTTGACTACATCTTTTTTAGAATTCCATATCTGAAAAGGTAAGAATGGAGTCCTTATAGGATGTCCGTCTGTCCATCTGTCAAGGCCATTTATCTCAAGATCGCGTGTAGGTATTAAGCTAAAATTAATATCAAATATTATTGCATTTTGTATGAAATTTGCTGCGTAATCAATATCTATGGGGTATTTCCGGTGGACCTACAGTTATGAAATTTAATAAGAAGATTATATGTATTTCATAATAAAAAACCATTGTAAAGTTATATTTTTAGTTCATTTCATATAAAATGAGTGCGTACGCCCGTAATCTTAAGTTTATCAACTTTTATAAGTTCTATTTTTGTTGACATATATTCCTGAAATTGATAAGGAACCTTCGATTGGTGAGCCCGACAAGCACTGGTCCGGTTGTTTTTTCGTGCTTTACGCTGTATCCCGCAATACCAAGAGTAGACGAAGGGAACCTATTAAGACACTTTCGTTCCCCATTTGCCGAATTCTAGGGGCATTACGTTTTGAGTGGCGTAAGTCATAGTCGAGCTTTATCTCATTACCAGAGGGAGGAAATTAAAATATTAATAATGAAATATCATCTTATATAAATTTTTAACAATTATATATGTATACATATGTAGCATCGAGCTTTAACAAAGTAATTCTATTGCATACATTTATTTCTTATTAACTAGCATCTATCACTTCAATTTTATAGCCAGAGAGCTTAAATTTTTACCCATTTAGAGATATGGCAGCAAGTGTGAATCGCCGACAACACTGTGATTGGCATACTTATAATCGTTTTTTTTTTAATGTTTAATATTATATTATTATATTATAGATTATTATGTTATAAATTTGATTTATTTAGTTGCGTAAAAGCTGCATTTCTAAATTGATTTTGATATTATTCTTATTATCATCGAAATTACTCATGTGTAGCATGATTAATTTCGTTATAAATAGATATGAGTGTATATTTTTCTGTATACATTGTATTGAGCACGATTTCTTTTTTTTTGTTATTTGCCAAAAATTTACATAAAGTTAGGAGTGTAACTTAACTTCGATAGTTTTTATTCATGGTTTATTTACTTCTTTTTGTGACATTACAAATATTTTACGACAACCGAATGATTTAACGTCATCTTATAAAAGCCATTGACGTCTTCACTTGCGAAGTAAGTAAGCAAATACCTTAATCTTTACCAAAGATTACTTACAAAGCTAAAATGCTCATTCTCACTAAAGTCAATTGCGTTTTAACTTGGCACGTTAGAGACTTTTCTATAATTTATTGAAAAATAATATGCAAATATTATACAGAGTGTTTTTGTCAGCACCACTTTAAATGAAACCACAGTTTTAATTACTCTATAAAACCATAATACAATTATTTATTTTTTTCCTAAAAAATTAAAAAGTTTTTTTTTTTTCAAACTAAATAAATAATAAAATTATCGTTGTAAAATAAAACGCAATTTGTCTAGAACGACGCACGCACACATAAATATATCAAAGGGAAACCGCCGCATATGCCTCATTCCGAAATCGAGTCGTAGGTATTGGCGGCAAAGTTCAAAGTTATTTAACCTGTAGTAGTAGTTTTGTAGTAGTATGTGTTTACGTTATAGGTATCTTTGCGTAACTGCGTCATACGAAATACAGGTATGGATAAACATCGTGAAGTGAAAAAAAAATCCTACGTCTAAATTCTTGAGGTATCTTGATTAATTTCTATGGGTTTAAAATATTTTACCCGGTATGCTGTTCCCGTAAAAAGAGCGCTGACGCTTCCACCTTGTATAAAATTAGCTTCACGCTGTATCCCCCACACAGCAGGGTAGGCAGAGAGAACCTAGTGTTAAGACACTCCGTTCCCCATTTAACGACGAATTTTGGAAGCATTGCGTATTGAGTGATGGAGCAAATATTATAAGATTTCCTCTACTCTACACAATAGACAGCATTCTTATTTACTTTAAAGTCAAACTTTACAGATTCTCTTCTTCCAATTTATAAAAAAAGAAGATGCTAATTTGTTTTGGGAATAGACAAATATTATTTATTGGACAAAAATAAAAACTCGAGTGTGCGTTTAGTATTAATAGGTTTAGTATTCTGCATTAGGTATAAAATCATAAATTATGTATTAATGATCTAAAACTTCCACGTACAAGTTGATTCGCATGATTTTAATAAATTCGAGATGAATTATTTTGTTGTTACTTATTATGTTCAAAATATTCCACTCGTGACGATAAAACTGGTTAAGCTTAAGAGTTAAACGTAAAAAAATATATCTAAACTATTTAGTATGCAGTGCCTGGCTCTCCTTGCAGTGGTTTATTTTTTTATATTCATTATTATAAAACATACTTTGTAATTTCGCGATATTTTAATTTCTTATTTGAAAGTTTATTCATATATTTATATATGTTTGTATGTGTATTTTGAAGTGTGTCAAGGAATATAAGATATTTAGAAATAATTGCTCACGATTACTAATTTATGATTATTTGAAACCTAAGCATATTACCACTGTAGTATTCATGAAACTGTTCTTTGAAAACAGGTATTTATGATTATAAATTGGCAAAAAAAAGTTTATTGTTTATCAACTTAAAAAAAATACTTCAATTAAGCCAAAGAATATGCTAGAACTGTCGGTCAGTGGCCACCGCAGTGACGTAGAAGAGGTTTTCAGACACGCAAAGGTCATTGGCAGAGGATACTTAGGTGTTGTTTAAGTATTTGTAAACATAAATAACGATGCGTGAGAGCGGCTGCCGAAATGATAAATGTTGGTGTTACATTTGAATTATTTGCTATTATTATTTTATTTTATTTATTATGGTCTGCGGTGGCTGTTAGATTATAAGAAATAATGAATATAAAATGAAATTTTTGCACTTATGCATAGCCGGTTCAGAGCAAATACTAGGTACATACATACATGCATACCTATGCCTCGTCCAGTTTTACAACAAATCATAATTTAAGTATATTACTAACATTGTTCTAAAGAAACAGTATTTTTTTTAAATTCACACGATATATTTTGTATATACTTGCACTTTTTTAGTTTCACGCTGTATCCCGCACAATTAAGACACTTCTATTCCACACTTTCAGTAAGTATCGATACTCAACGCCGCCGTTTGCATCATCACGAAAGCGAGGAAATTAAAATATTAAATATTTCATTCGCGCGAGCATAAATATTTTTTTGGTAACAACTCAAAGCGCAGATGATTATTTACATGATACTAAAACACAAGCAAACGATTTAAGAAAAAAATATCTGTCTGTCTATTTTTCTTTTTGTCTAAGTCAATGTCTGAATAGTTAAACTGATTTTAATGGGACTTTCATTACAAGATAGAGGATGTTGTGGTGCAACATATAAGTTAATTTTTATCCCAGAAATGTGGCAGGAACGCGCGCGAGTACCAACCACTTAGGTCTACCAAGTCGAGCACTGCCGTACCATCATTTTCTGAAACTATTCTGGCATATTTTCGTGCCCTTATTTGAGAACCTCTGGACAGATTTAGAGATTTTAGGGTATCGTCTTCTAGTAAGCTATAAGCATACACCAGAACCTTCAAATTTATATTCACGACTCACTCACGTTGTCACTCACTGGTCATCAAAATAGAATTAGTACTTCCCCTAGACCTAGAGAGCTGAAATTTGGTACAGGGGTAGAGTTTAATGCCCACATAAAGAGAGACTATCAAATGTAGGAACATCGACGATTTAGAGTACTTTAATGAGAAACATTATTGACATCGACATACTACCTTTGCAAAATATATTCAGCGTATTGGGACTGTTCTGTTCATGTACAAAAATTTAAGTTTTGGAGTATCAGATGAAGAACACGATCGGGACTATACTATGGGACAAATGGAAATGACGCCTTAAAAAAAGTTAGTCGGTTTGATGGGCTTATAACTTGGTAGTATACCATCTATAGATTCCTATAATATAAATTAAATGTCGAGTAAATGAACACGTCTTGTTTTTGTTATGTACAAAGATAGACTAAAAATTTATTTAATAATATTTTTATTACAAGGTAAATCTAGATAATATGTACATTATGTTCACACTCTGCTATACCTAAACTTTATTATCCGGTAACAGGAAAAAATCGAAATAAAATCTATTACTACGATATATTTTAATGTTTTGTATGAAATTAGTTATTTGATAAAGCCTGAATTCGAATATATTTGATTTTTTTTATTTTATAATTATTATATCAAACTACCGCCAACGATATGTATTCGTATGTCAACTGACAGACGAATGCCACCTCAGTCTACCCGTGACCACGGACCACTGCAAAGTGTTCGAAACTTCGGGTTTCCAAAAATGTATAAAAATACAAAATATACGCAATTAATCCGGTTAAAATAGTTTCATTTAAAATGTGTAATAATCGTGAAAATCGAAGAACTTATTACATTTTCTTATTAAACTGATTCTCTATAGATTATTTTGAATATTAACACTATTTTTAAGTAGAATTTAAGAACATTCTACACTTTATTAAATATCTTATCGGATGCGATCAGTTCATGAAATACTTAATGATATCATAACATCGTCAGCTCTACAATATGGACACATCATATCTATGATTAATTACTTCAACACACATTAACAACTCTTTCACTGAAGTTATACAAAGTAAAACGTGTCCGCATATCCCATTTCCATGCAAAAATAATGAGCATTTGAAACTTAAACACTGCCATTTCAATCTCTAATAGATCAACAGATGTTAAGCGCTTGTTTCACTCCCCGCGCCTAGTCAAATGTAGCTTTATTGTTAAATTGCCCAATAATGACTTAACAATATGCATAATGTCCATACAATGCGATAAATAATGCAGTTTACATAATAATTAATCAGTTGGTCCGCTATAGCTAGGTGACTAAAAAAACACTAGAAAAACTAAAAAAATGTAAAAAAAACCTTATCTTTATTATTTTTATGAGATTCCCATAATTATATATTCTTATTATTTGAAGATTCTATTATTATTTGAAGACATTTGGGTATAATATTTTTTACTACATTGACGTCAAATGTCAGTCACAAGGACATACCTTCATATATGAGCATCTACAGCAGTGGTTCCCAACCAGTGGTCCGCGGACCACCAGTGGTCTAAATATGTATCTATCATATTAGTAAGTAGGGGAGAGGGGGGCACATTCGACTTCTCTACTATTTCACAATGCTTAGTCCAACTATTGTGCCACAAAATCGTAGCATCATATGTAGAAAAATATATAAGTTAAAGGTGCAAAATCAACTTTAGTAGCAGTAGTCAAATGTTCAAAGCTGCCCCCCTTCCGGGGTAGCTTTGAACATATATGGGGCAGTTTTGAACTACCATCGAATTCAATGAAATTAAAAGGCTTTTAAGTAATTTTATTAATAAACTTAACATTAGAAACGATGGAGATCAAATATCAGTACCAATTTAAAAAAATAATATACCTAGTTTAACATTGCGATTGTACTAGTACTAGTGTTAAATAACTTTAATATTATTAATAGACTTTAAAAAACTTAAAAAAAAAAACAAAAAAGTAGCTTTGGCTTCGTAGAAGTAATTATCATTTTGGGATCAATCATAGAATAAATCTAATATGATGAAAATAAAACAAAATATTTTTTTAATAAACAGCTTACTACCCTAATTTGAACTTAGTAAAAATAAATTTAAAGGTAAAAATGGATGCAGTACGTGATGTAACCAGCAACTGAAATTGGGGGAAGTAGCCTACGTAAGAAATAAAAATCAGCTTCACGTTTTATCCCGCACACAGCACGGTAGGCAGTGGGAACCTAGTGTTAAGACACTCCCACTTTCTGCCGAATTCTGGAGGCATTGCGTGTTGAGTGGCAGAACTCAACGCCGCGCTTAGCCTCGACACCAGAGCGAAGAAATAGAAATATAAATTTAAGTAAATATTTCATCTTCTCGAGTGGGGATCGAACCCACAACCAGTCGGTTTTACAGTCACACTTTGTGCCGCTGCGCCATGACTGGCCTCAAGTCTAGTCTACGTAAGACTTTTGAAAAACTAACGTAGCAGTTGTCCTCTTTCTCAGGAAAGAAAAAATTATACAAGTTACTTTTTTACTATACACAGATGATGAAACATTCGCTAAAACGAAGTCTCCAATATTTATTAAGTTGTAGTCTAATTCCATTTCGTAGTCTTCATACGCACAGGTATCAGTATCTTCATTCTCTTCACAGTAAATTGTCACTTCCTCTTCTGATTCCAATTGCATTTTTGAGTCAGTTTCTTGTGAAGAAAGTTCAGCATATTTTTGTTTTTCTTTTGCGGTATTTTTTTACATATAATAATATTCAAAACTGCCCCCTTCTTCCATTTTGTTGAAAGCTGCCTCAGTGGTATTTGAAAATTTCCAAACGTTTTTTTTTTAAGTAAAAGTTTAAAAATTGTAGTAATTTCTAGTTTATTGCATGATATATGAAATATTCTAACTAAAAGAGGAACAATGTGTCAATCGAGGGTAGTTGCTTGCGGCCCCTATTGTAAGGAAACTCGTGTGAAGTATTGTTAGTAGGTGATACATATCACTTATTGCAATTACATAGTAGCTCTTGTATCGATATCGATATGTGTTTTTATCGTGTTTTTTTTTTAAGTTAACAACTTCCGATTTCTTACAATATATATATTAATAAATAGTAATTTATTCTCCCATTCGAATCGAACCCACAATCGTCGCGTATACAGTCACACGATTGTGACACTGCGTCACGACGCTTTCGCGGAGAATTACATATATATATATGTATATGTGTGTGTTGTGTATATATATATATATATATATATATATATATATATATATATATATATATATAAATGAAAATATTAAATATTTCGCCACGACGGCCCCTACGAATATATATATTTGATATTTTCATTTATTCGCTCTGGTTATAAGATATGCTTTATGCGGCGTTGAATTCCGCCATTCAACACGCAATGCGTCAAGAATTCGGCGGAAAGTGGGAAACGGAGTGTCTTAACTCTAAGTTGAAAGTCCTAACTAGGCTCCTTTGTTCCCTCTGACTATCCTGTTATGTGCGGAATACAGCGTGAACTTAAAAAATCATATACGTATATTAAATTAAAATAAATGCAGTTGCTACATTCATAACATTAATCGAAGGTCAATTAATACATGTTACTAGATGTTATAAGAAATATATCAATAATCACATAGATATTTCTATATGAATTAAAAAAATTGTATCTACACTGGTATAATACTTACTTTATATTAAATTGAATTATAATGAAATAAGTAACGTAACAGTTTATTTTATGTGAAAAAAATCTCATAAAATACACAGGTATATTTAATGTGTTATAAACATAAATTGTATGTTTCTGGGTCAAATATTGGACCATTAGACACAGCTTGCTAAATAGCTGCAAGGTCGAGTTCAACGAGGTACAACACGTGGTTACTTTTAATTTGTATTCCAATGTATATTAAAACATTTTTATTGCTAATTAGAGTAAGTATTAAAGAAGTAGTAAAATGTTTTATAGTATGTCTAATATCGTATATCGATTTTGTAAGCCGTTCTTACTTAGGAAAAGAATTCGCGATGCTCAAGCTGAGCTTTGTATTTGTGTGGGTAGCTCTGAAAGTAAAGCCAGAAAAAAACTTATAAATATTAGTTTATTATTAAAGATAAATAAAAAAAAATCAAACAAATAAAATATATCAATTCTTCTACACCGGACATTGCTCCCTCTTAATTTTCTTTTCTAAGTTTGAATTAATAATAGATCGTTACATTATTTTCTTTTATTTTTTTACTGCTTGCTCACAAACACATTTCCATGAATTCCTGCTGCTATCAGAACAATAGGTGTAGGGCCGGTCGTCAAAGAGCTGTATGAATCCGTTAAGAGAAAGCAAGAGATGTGCGGCGCCGACGTCACCTGCTCTATTTATGAACCAACACAAATGCAACGTTCAGCTTAGATCTCGCGGACTGAACGAGTATACACAAACAAAATACATAAGTATGTAGTGTGTATTAATTTCTCTGGGCTGTTAAGACAAAGCACACCGTTGAAATCGGCTACTAATTATGAATTGACTATTGAATAATATTATATTTAAATAAAAATAAAATCAAATGGAGCTTCACATTAATTAAGCAGGATATCCGTAAGGCCAACATGTATTTAAATACATACTCGTACGTAAATGTTGCAAAATAATTAATATTTTCTTCCTGATCTTAATATTAAGCTTAAAAGTAACTGTCTAACTAACTGAACTATTTCGAAGGCGTTTAACAGCATCGACATTATTTTGGAATATAATATCGAATTTGTGTTATTACGGATTATGGTTCGCGTCAATTATACTTATCTAGAAAATTCTATCTCTTCTCAAAAAATATTAAATATCTTATATATGCTACCTATATGTAGGGAACTATTATTTAAATTTATAGTTTATTTAACATGTGCTATAAATAAATTACAATATTGAAATATATAAAAAAAACGTGTTAATCGACAGAATAAATAAATATTACTTTGTATTTTATTATACATACTTGTATTTATAATAAATGCAAAACATTTGAACAAAATGTTTCCATCATATGGAAGCAAAAAGTAGAAGAATCAATTTGTACAGTATTTACCTGTACTTTCGCACAGTTCATTGCCTTTAGTAAATATAAATATACTAGTATAAATGTCATATACTTTACACCACAGTGTAGTAGATGTAAATGTTTTTGTTTTATTCGTAGCACAAAAAGGTAAAAGTAATTAGAAAAATAACTTAGGAATGAAAGATTAAAAGCTTCTCAATCTACACTCGGTAAAATTATTATGAACGTACCCGTAACGGTTTTTACTCATTTGAAATATATTGCAATACATAGATTTTTTTGTAACTTATAGCATACTAATATATACATAATATAAAAAAAAATTGTGGGTGCCAATTGACGGGATGGTCAGAGAGTTTACTCAAAAGATAAACTTCATTTTTACTACTCAAAATTCAGACAAAAAGCATAACAAGCTACGGTAAGTTTAAATTGCATAAAGTCCCAATTTATTTTACTTCCAATTTATTTTACTACTGCTGATTATAATTTGTTGCAATTTTTTTGGATTAATTTGTAGTCCGAAGAATTCAGCCCACTCTTGAATCGCAGCAAAATCTTCAATAAAAATGCGATGGTCTTAGGCAATTAGATTAGATGCAAATCATCGACATACAGTTGGTAAGAGAAGAAATTACGTTTAAAATATTGTTAATAAAAACTGAAAACAAAAGTGAAGAAAGAATGTTGTCTTGACGAACACCAGCAGTGAGATCTAGCCAAGTCGATGAACTGTCCTTTTCTTTCACACATTGTCGGCGATCGAAGAGATAGGAGTGAAACCACATTAAAACTATAGAAGGAACGTTAACTGCACAGAGAGTATTAAGAAGTATGTCAAAATCGACAGAGTTAAACGCATTACTGAAATCGAATAATACCACTGCAGTCAGCTGAATGTTATCCAAGACATATCGAATGTCCTCCGAAATATTCAACAGTGCGCTAACTGTGCTAAGAAAGGGATCCGTCCCTCCCTTCGATTGATAACGAACGAACGAACTGATAAGGACATAGTAGATTGTTTGAGGAGAAAAATTTTATTATTAAGATTATGAATAATGGTTTCAAGGACTTTGGATAGAATAGGTAGAACAGTGAGCGCAGTAGAATTTGAGGTTTTGCATGATGATTTGAGGCAATGGGTCATCCCAAAACCTCAATTAAGCATTTCTCCACTGTGAAGGAAAGACATTACATGATAGTGAAAAATTGATTATGGGTGACCACTGGTGCAATGAAATCCAACAATGGCTATAGTAGAGATGGAGTGGACACACTTCTTGACTTCCTCTTCTGATACAGTTTTAAATAAAATGAAAATTGAGTCTGGTAGAATACTTTGAGATAATGAAGCAAGTGTTTATGTTTTCATGTGGACATTCAAGTTTATGTTCGGGTTTGTAAAGAGAGATTTTTCATCATTATAATCCACTGAGGTCTGAAGGGAGTATAGTTTTCTCATGGTTATCGAGATACTCTTTGATGATTCATCTAACAATATAAAATAATGGAAAATCCCCTGATAATATAGTAAGATCATTTTCAAATACTTAATTTTTCAAAAACCAGATGTTATATATATACTTATTTATATATACACTTATATTATGTATACACTTATTTATGTATATAGTAGATCTCGATATTACATTTATTTTTTTATTATCTATGGATACATGCTTGCTGAACTTTTTATAATAAACTATATATGTAGTTTTGGGTTGTTATTTTTTTAATGTAAGCCACATCAGTCAATTAATAAATTAACATAGGTATTTAATTCTTTTTTACTATGATAAATTAATAGAATGTCGAATAACAACTTATATTTTAAGTATTGTATGCGTATTGTGTACCGTTTTATTACATATGACAAAATATATGCATCCATATCCTTAGAAATATAACGTTATCCTTATATATTCTCTCTTCTTATGTATTTATTTCAAATAATTAAAGTAGTAAGTAATATGGCAAGGAGTAATTCCACCAGGTGGATGTCAGAGATCAGATGGAAATCATTCCGTCTGCTTCATACCAGTCAATTTACAGTGCACTTATTGTGCTACAATGTTATATTTTAATTTGTTTAACAATTGTTATATGTATATAACATATATTTTAATATATAACATAATATATACATATATTTTAATTTAACTACACCATTATAACGTCCTTATCATAAAATAATATAGTTTAATAATGAATTTATTACTCATTTCATAGTCAGTATTCTTGAAAATGAATTAAAAAAAATTGATATAGTATATTATATGTATTATATTTAATTAAATTTAACATCATGAAAGCACTCAAGGCTAAAGTAATGTTTATAAAAACGTTTCATTTATATAAAATATAATATATGTTTTTATAAACATTATACATTTAACCAACGATCTTTGTCTCTATCGATCTCTATTTATTTCCTTTATAATAAGGACAAACTTTCTAAAGTAAATTAAAAATCACTTTTTACTTTAACATAAAAAAAAATATCACCCCAAAAAGGTGAACAAAACCGTATCCTGTAACACGGAATAAACGTAAAGCACGAGGAGTCAAGTTGAAGGCGCGTGAATGCGATGTGATAAAAGAGCGTGGGACTGACGCCAGCCGCCAGTATCGAATACACCTGCACGCCGACCGCTGCGCCGGCGCACCTCAGTAACGCGGTACTTGCGCGCGATTCACGCAATCGAAACGACAGCGCCCCCTTCCAACTGTTATACATTTGGACATTCGCCGTCCACTCCGGTAGTGTCTGTGTTCTAACTAACCAAGGAAAAGAATCGCGACGTTCGGTTGAGACGAACCGCACCAGGTGAGAACGTAATGGCTATAAGAGTAATTATGGAATCGGTTTGCGTTGTCTGAATCATGTGATAGACTATGACGGATGGACCATAGTTAACCGTATGTAAACATTCATCACAGTTGCCATCTGATTACATTATTCTACAATAAACTATGTGAAAATATTGTTCTTACACATATTCCAGTAAACGTTTGAATGAACAATAATTGTTACATTTCGTAGACTCTGACTCTATGTATATTTAATATTCTCATAACAGGTTTATCAATGGTTGAGAAATGCTAACAATGGTGGATGTACCTGTTCACAAGGTAAATTTTCTTAGTAATTGATTTATGCTCTTAAATCAGCTCTTAGTTAGTTACTTAGTATTGACATAAAAATTATCGTAATAAATAATTACTTTTAACAAAAATAATATGATACACAGATATTTGTTAACACAAATAGAGTCAAAACTGTAAAAATATAGGACTTTTACAATTTTTATTAGTGTAACAAAAAAATAACAAGCAATCAATTAATGCATAGCATCAGTTTGAAGATCACAAGTAAATAAAACCAACACAAGGAAAGCGCAACTACTAGAAGCAACTCTACTTCTAGGTCAATCAGAGTATTGTTTAAGGTTATAATGAAAAACGTTCATTAAACGCAATAGTCTAAGAAAGGAGCTTGGTTTTGAAGCCAAGGATCCACCAAGGCGTTTTGTAGACGTTAGTATTCCCAGCGCGTATGTCGGCGCAAAGCAGTGGACGTGTGACGTGAGGTCACTACGCCTGGCCACTGACATGACATGAGATTAACTCCCTATTATCGCCTCCGACGCTATCACTACGTAACTTTTGTTGTTAATTTATATATTTAAAAATACTATTATTCATATATAATTAGCAATAAATAAAAAAAGATCTCACGACCGTATCTATAATTTAATATTATATCAATTTTTTTTTAAGCAAATCCTTAATATTACGAATACCAATAACCTGTTTTATGTAGAAAACAAACAAATTCAAGGTTTATGTGTGGACATACTTTTATATGTTGACCGTGCAAAATGTAAATGAAATATAACAGCGTTTAATAATTATTATATACTCGCATATCCAAATATGTATTATTTATATCTCAAAAAAACACTTAATAGGAATATACCCAGAAAAAATATTTATAATTCAATCAGTTGAATTAAAAAAAACCTGTATAACGAAAAAAAATCCTCGTTTGTAGAAGAATGTAATTAACATCATTTTGCCGTAACATGGCAAGGTCAATTTGAGCTCATCGGCATTTCCACACAACGTCGGAAAATATTTCAGTCAACTATTGAGATGACGCTGAGGTTTATAAACACGGTGACTGTGGCTGTAATGGACATAGGAAAACTAAACAATAAAACCTAGTATCGGAAATCCTTGAAGATAAATAATAAAATTAATAACTTATACTACTACTAAACAAGTTTAGCAATATCAAAGTTTCCGGTTTATTTTTTAAGGTTATCTTTAATAGCTGTTTAATTTGTACATCAGTGGTTAGTGATCAGTTTACTTTTTCTGTTTTATATTACAATGTCAATATCAAAGATTTTCAATATCAGTATCGTTGCCTCGATGCCAATGCAACTATTTGTGTATACCTATATGTATGTATATATTTTATTACAAGTTGTGTTTTTTCATTTATTCGCAAGAAACATGAATATTGAAGTAAATTAGAGTTAAATTATATTCTTATATACAGTAATATAAAATAAATAATTATTTTCTGTATTTTTTTCTGTATTATATTATATTTTTTTTATTGCCATAATAACATTATAACTCATTAATATCGAGATTACAATTTTAAACATAGAACAAAAAAAGCTAAACATGGAGCTGGAGGTGAAAAACATTAACTTATCTTTTTTAAAATATTCATAATATATTTTAATTTACCTACTATATAAGATATCCTTCAATTTTAAAGCTCACCAAATTTTAAAGAGGCTAACATAATATTTATTATAACATTAATAATAAGAAGCTGTTAGCGTGACTTTTTATGCGACCGTGATACATACATTTTATTGCAAATATACAATTCTCAGATATAAATTATAAAGATGAGCTACCTTGAAGTTGTTAATCCTTGAACGACTATTATCCAATAGGAAGTGTTGTTTGTCTTGAGCAGCAACTCAAGATTATTTTTAGTGTTAGTGACGACTATCATTTTTAATGCTTATCCGAACGAATATTGAGGATTTGATTTGAAATAAGACAATTTTGGTAACAACATCGTATTTAAAAGGATTGCTATTCGACGTAGGTGGGTGTCAGGGATCACGTCCGTCTCGGCCTCGTACGTCCGACCACCGACGCTTGTAAATGTTTACATTTGTGCCGGCGAGGGCCCGCGACGTCCACCTGCGGCGCAACGACCAGTGATTAGTTGCAAAATGGTCTCAGCCGAATTGAGTTCAGGGTCGAGCGTGTTGCCTCCGGGTGTTACGCAAGCAAGCAAGCATGTAAACAGCAACTATATTGACAATAGCCACAGCCGTTAGGCCGCGTTTGTATCGCGCGTCTCAGCTTCGTCGTCGGTGTGGTCCATGCCTTATCGACACGATCAAAGATCAACTGTCATGTTGTAAAATATTTACCAAAGAACTTAACATGTTTCCTATCGTGTGAAATAAGATATTATAACTTGATCTTACACCTTTCTGCGATTAGTAGCCATTTAGATTGTAGAGCACGTTCGCTTGCTATTTTTTTTTTGTTTGTGTTATATTCAGAAAAAATACGAGGCACGACGAGGCCTATCGTGGTGCAGAGGCACAAGGCTTTGACTTTAAACGCAGTAGATTGTGGGTTCGATTCCCGTTCGGGGAAACGAAATATTTCATTTCTTCGCTCTGGTGTCGAAGCAAAGCGCGGCGTTGAGTTCTACCATTTAACACACAGTGCCTCCAAAATTCAGCGAAAAGTGAATAGCGGAGTGTCTTAACACTAGGCTCCCTCTGCCTACCCTTCTACATGCTGGATACAACGTGAAGCAGTATAAAGAAATATCTAAATGCTAGCTTATTATGATCTAGCTTTGAAAAATGTAACTGAGCCTAGGTCCAGGAAGAATAAAATAAAAAAAAAATCCCATAATAATTTTAGTTTTGATCAAATAGTTATTACTTACATACGAGTATATGTAACTAGCAACGTAAACATATTGTACGATAGTATCCCCTGAGAATTATTTGGTCACGCTCCACTTTCTGTGTAAATATTGTGTAAGAAATTGTCTGTACTTTAGACTAATCTAGACTTTTCCACAATTCATATAGAATGCTATGGATGATTATGATCATTTCCATTGACTATTTCTATTGCATTATATAAGCTGAAGTAATTAAAATTAAATAACGCATCATAAGCTAAGCGTGTCAAGAGCATTCAACAATACCAATGCGGGGTAAACGGTGTATTGTATCCCATATAACGAATGTAGTTTTTAATATTTTTAAAGTGTTAATCCACACTTGGGAAAGAAAAATACTTATTTAGAAAACGTATAAAAATTTGAACGTAGCGGGACTCGAACCCGCGCCTCCTGGAAATCAACAGTGATTTGTTTAAAAGAATATAGTTTTTAAACAAAATACTGTTCACATCATTCACAATTCACTCGGCTATGCAATGAGTAGATTAGGTGCTTTACTTTTATAATCTTTGATTTTTACGATTTTTATATATTTTGAATGAAACTTTTAAACTAGATTAACCGCGTACATTTCATTTTATATATTTTACACGGATAGCGTTTCATTTGAAAAACTTTCGCTTTGTTATTAGCTCTTTAGCGGTTAGTTTAACTAAACACCTTAATGATTGTAGAAATTAATTAACACAAAATATATTATATCTACCCGTTTTTTTCGCCTAATCCCGGAGGCAGGGCGCGTTGGGTGGCGGAACTCAACGCCGCATTTTACCTCATTACTAGAGCGAAGAAATTATAAAAAATATTCAATATTTCATTTCCTCGACTGGGAATCGAACCTACAACCTGTCACTTCTACAGGCGCGCGCTTGCGCCACTATGTATGTTTGTTATACTTATATGTATATTTATTAACACAATTGTCAACAAACGCACTCGCAAGCAAAGTCTTAAGGCTTAAAATTACGTTTCGCAAGGCGCTACATGACAGCTTAAGTCTGCTTTATTCCACTTCGTCGCGTAAGTTGATGTAAGTACTAGATTATTATTTGTTAGATCGAAGTTATTAATAATAATAATATTAATAATAATAAAATCTAATTCATTAAAATTGCCAGCGTGAACTCAATATTGTGAGATTACGAAATGTGACCTTGAACATTCAATGCCTTGCAGTGTTTTAGTAAATTAATAGAATCATAAGATCACATCAAATATTAGATATATTATAATACATGCTGTATAAGGTCGAATAAAAAAGTCAGTTATCCCGCATATAGCAGGGTAGGCAGAAAGAACCTAGTGTTAAGTATCCAGTTTAGACACTCCGATCCTCACTTTCCGCCAAATTTTCGATCCATTGCGTGTTGACTGACGGAACTCAACGCCGTGCTTGGCCTTGTTACCAGAGCGTTAATATAATAAAAATATTATTTATTTATTAGGAAAACAAACAGAATATAAAGCTAACAAAGATTACATATTTTAAAAATAATACAAAATTCACTTAAGTTTCCACAAAGTAAAGTTAAGTAAAATAAAATAAGCAATAAATCATTTCCCCGACTGTGAATCGAACCCACAACCGTCGCGTTAACCACAGTAGTGTTGACCACACTGCGCCACGACGGCCTCCGATTTAATAACATGGTATTTGGTTATGATACGGTTGTTATGGTCTTCTATCATTCAGTTTTTGAAATAATAATAGGTATCAAACGTATATTACGCCTAATGTTTATTTTGCAATTACATATGTACCTATATAAAATCGAGAATTTTCAATTCTCATTAAAAATAATTATAAACTACATACATACTCTTTCAATAGAGAACAACACAATTAAACTCTATATTGTAGATCTTACTTGGAATCGTACATTATAATGTTTAATTCTTAATACGTATTTGATCGACAGGTAAATAAATGACCAAGTAAAATTGATCAAAGGAATATTTATAATAGGATTTAAAACGATTGACTTGTTCTTTTATTGAAAGAAACATAGATAATCATTAGATGTATACTACTTTGAGTGTATACTGCGTGTAACATTAAATATTTTTTATGTTATTCATACGAATATATTCATATTCCAAAACAACAAAAAAATATGATGTAGATTATTATTAACAGATTGCATTTATTATCTTTATTATAATACCTCGCAAAGCAAGAATAATATATTTTTTTATCAGCTTCACGCTGTATCTCGCACACAGCAATGTAGGCAGAGGGAACCTAGTGTTAAGACACTCCGTTTCCCACTTTCTGCCGAATTCTGGAAGCATTGCGTGTTGAGTGGCAGAATTCAACGCCGCGCTTAACCTCGACACCAGAGCGAAGAAACGGAAATATAAATTTAAGTAAATATTTCATCTCCTCGAGTGGGGATCGAACCCACAAGCAGTCGGTTTTGCAGTCACACCTCGTGCCGTTGCGCCACGACTAGCCATATTTTACAATATTTTATAGTATAAAAATTGAAAAATATGTTTAATTAAATTTTGCTTTGTTTAGTGTATTAAATAACCAAGACAAATGACCAAGACCAGACCAGATTAAGATGAAAGTTCACTTTGAATCAAATTTCAGCTGAAACTGGATACTTAAACGATGCCACGCGACAACGCTCGTACCGCTACTGTCTGTTGTCCGTGCTCCATCGCTACAATACATCGAAAGTTATTTTCAATTACAAAGCGGCATTTTCGTCGTGGAATAGCGTGCAGGCATGCGCTATTCCATTGTCAATGTCGAAGGCGCGAACGATAATTCTACATACGACTATACTTACGAGACGCGTAAATATGCTGTT
Source organism: Heliconius erato x Heliconius himera (assembly GCA_013421005.1). Taxonomy (NCBI): domain Eukaryota; kingdom Metazoa; phylum Arthropoda; class Insecta; order Lepidoptera; family Nymphalidae; genus Heliconius; species Heliconius erato x Heliconius himera. The sequence continues at coordinate 82,755 of JAATLQ010028954.1, read as the reverse complement.
ATAATATATATTTTTTAACTTCTTATTCTTTCATTTATACAACGATTCATTTATACGAGGCCAGTCGTGGCGCGTACAAGTGTGACTGTAAAACCGACTGGTTGTGGGTTCGATCCCCACTTGAGGAGATGAAATATTTACTTAAATTTATATTTCCATTTCTTCGCTCTGGTGTCGAGGTTAAGCGCGGCGTTGGGTTGTGCCACTCAACACGCAATGCCTCCAGAATTCGGCAGAAAGTGAAGTGAGGTTATATTATATAAACAAAGCAAATAAATTAAATTTTATTTGTATGTATTGTATAATGTCAGTGTAAAGTTATTTAATATAAAAATTACGAGTTTACAGTATAGCGAGGTCGGATTGAAGAAATGCATATTAAGTAAATGCTACCTTTCTGAGTTATCAAACTTTGTTAAATAAATGTACCAATTTCGAGAGAAATAATATAATATGATATAACATACATCTATTTATGTACAGGAAAACAAACATATTATATTTGAATTCGTCCTTTAGATCGGGAAACGCAACAGATTATAAAGTACGTAAATATTTTAAATTACTCTAAACATACATATATCACTTTATAATTGTTATATTCTCCATAATCCGACATACGCACCAACGACATCACTTGAACGTCAATTTATTACCATTGGGGCTTCCCCACACTGCTGCCGACCGCCTTAAATACGAGCAGCCTATATAACTAAGGAAAAAAAATAAACATTTACCGTAGCGTTTGGCGCTCCGTTCTCTCTGACTACCCCGGTAGGGATAAAGCGTGAAGTTAAGTTTATTTTTAAAGGCCAGTCGTGGCGCAGCGGCACGAAGTGTGACTGTAAAATCGACTGGCTGTGGGTTCGATTCCCACTCGAGGAGATGAAATATTTACTTAAATTTATATTTCCATTTCTTCGCTCTGGTATCGAGGTTAAGCTCGGCGTTGAGTTCTGCCACTTAACACGCAATACCTCCAGAATTCGGCAGAAAGTGGGGAACGGAGTGTCTTAACACTAGGTTCCCTCTGCCTACCCTGCTGTATGCGGGATACAGCGTGAAGCTGATTTTGATTTTTTATTTAAGTTAAGTTTAAATATTTTATATTCTTTTTTATATAGTAAGCATTTATGCCATAAAAGTAAATAGTCATTATAAAATCATATAAAACGAGAATTTGTGACAGTTAACTGCTTAACTAGTTTGATGTCTGTACTCGTGTTACAGGGAAATTATCCTTAAATACATTGTAAGCAATTTGTAATAGTTTTGCTAAAATAAAAAATCTCTATACTATAATAAAAAAGTTTAAAAAAAACTTTTTTTTTTAGTGACATAGTTTTGTTAAAACTGAGGTATATAATTGTCTGTAGTCTATATAATAGTAAAAAAATAAAAAAATGAGTCCGTATATTAAAAGTATTTGCAAAAAAAATTAAAGGGGGTATAAAAAACACTAATAGAGTATTTTAAAATGTGTAATAATCGTGAAAATCAAAGAACTTACTAATTGAGTATGATTGTGTTTTTTTTTTTATTTTTGTCTATTTGTCTGTTTGTACACTCACATCTTCTGAACTACTGGATATATTGTTTGTATGTGTGTTAGCTAGTTTAGGCAGGATCTAGGCTTTATTTAATGTTGAAGCAGTCTTCAACATCTACATATGATGTAGAACCATAATCGTCCATTCAATTTGAAGATCGTATTAAAGATGAAACAAAATTGAAGATTTGGAATATCCGATAAATAAACATAACGGTCCAGCTAAACTATAAGAAATAATGAATATCGCTTTGGTGAAAGACATGTTAGACATTTTCCACTGATATGTAGAGAAGAACTATAATAGTCCAGCTAAATGATAAGAAATAATAAATGTCACCTTAGCACAACTTGTTCAGTATGCTAGGTAATTGTAATTGACAAGTAAAGATCATTAAAAATTTAGGCCGTCGTCGTCGCGTCGTATCGTAATAGTACAACGTTTGACTTAATTGCGTATAGATCATCTCAGAGAAATTCAATTAAATATTTTTAAGAGTCTGAATTTCAAATTTTATCAAAAACGGTGCCGATTTAAAAAAAAATCCATACAAACTTTTAACCCCTATTTCATCCCTATAGGGTTAAAATTTTCCAAAATCCCTTAGTGGATGTCCAGGTTATGATAATAATAATCTGTCTCACGTTTCTACGCACAGCGGTTACGGCTGTGCGTGCGTCTTACCTCAGTCAGTCAGGTACATGTCCTTTAATATATATAGATTAGGTTTTTTTTTGTTATTATCTCTATATATAATAAGACAGTAAAAATATTTTGTCTGTACATTTAGTAATTTTGACTAAAATGGATAGAGGGACACTTAAAAAGACTAATAGAAAGCAAAAAGTTTTTTTTTGAATTTCTTGTCTGTCTGTCTGTCTGTCGACATATTGTTGTCCGCATTTTTCTCTGAAACTACTGAACCGATTTACTTGAAAATTTCACCAATTGCTTTGTTTTAACTCAATTTAGGTTCTAAAGTTTGGTTCATCAAAATCGGTTCATTAAAAAAAAAGTTATCGTCATTTGAATGAACTCAAGGCATTAGCTTGCCAGCAAATGTTATATAGAAATCGCGCTGGTATGACCCTGGCTAAAGAATGACGTTCGAAACGTATGGGTTATATGATTGTTGATAAAAATATATATTTTTGAAGCACTATTATATAATATTTTATACAATAAAGTAAACAAAATTGAATTGTTAGTGGAGATTACCTTCATTAATCATAACAGTTAAGTTTAAGTCGTAATTAATTCAACACAGAGATAAAGAACGATCTTGAAAAAATATCAAGTAAATACAAAGATTTTTTGGTTGGTTCGTTCATATAATATATGTAACTAATTTAAAAACTGTACAGGAGTTAATATGCAATTATTACAGTTATTTTATAAAGAATATTATGAATCCTTCAAATCAATAATTTTACATTTAAGGCTGTTTCTGAATGAGTAAATTAAATTATTCACTGACATCAGCACATTTAACAGAGTATATTATATAGGTAAAAAGAACATAAAATTACAAAAATATATACGTGTAATAAATAATTAGTTTTATGTATATTTTATAAATATCAACAATGGTCGTATTTTTTTATTTTAAACAATCAAAAATTCTTTGACGATAATGTCGTAAAAAAATCATATTAGAAGTCATTATAGTTGTCAATCAATTGTGCATATTAAATCAATAATCATGTATTTTAAACGGGCGAAGCCGTGGGCGAGCCGCTAGTCTATAAATATACTTGATGTATAAAAAATAGTCATAATTTTAAAGGAAACAATAGTTACGTATAGTTGGAAAATATTGTCATTTTTATTTATTTTACTATTCACATAAAGTAAATTTTATATACATAATATAGACTTTATTTTACTATTTCACTGACGTAAATAATGTTATAAGTATACAGGAAAAGATATAAGTTTCGTTTTATTTATTATTTTAAAAACAAATATTTTTGAAATTATATTTACAAATCCAGACAGCTAACTATAATAAACTACGTATATTTATATATATATTTCCAAAATCGAAATTCAAATAAATTATAAGTATCTATACGTGGGATAATAAAAATGCAAACAAATCAAAGTGGTTGTTTTATTGCAGAAACTATGTTCTCTGACTTTATCTCTAAATAGCTCCTTGTGTAATTTTAATTTTTTTAGCTTTATTTTGTTTTGTATTTATGTTAAACTTCATATGTAATTATACAGTAGCTTGATTAGTATTTAATTATTACATAAGGCCAACTCACCTTAACTCCATCATTTGTTGTCACAAATGTGGAAGTATAAATTTCTATACTTTATCATAAACAATACGTGCTCGTTCCAGCTCTGCTTGTGCGACGAAAGTAGACATGTAATATAAACATTATAGTCGATTAAAATTATTTTTCACATCGTAACTCATTTTTATGGACATGTTAAAATTATAATAAACTAATATCGTTAACATTAGTTAAAGTGTTATTTCGCACTTAGGAAAGAAATATACTTGTCAAGAAAACGTATAAAAAATTTGAACGTAGTGGGATTTGAACCCGCGCCTCTTAGAAACTGGCCAACTAAGTCAAATGAACGTATGAACGTATGTATGAACATAATTTTTTATACGTTTTCTTAATAAGTATTACCAATATAGTATGTAAATTGTGCCGAGATATAATGTAATCTAGCTTCACGCTTTATCCCTAGCCGGGTAGTCAGAGAGAGCGGAGCGCCAAATGCTACGGTCTCTACATACCTCTTTCACCTAGTCCACTTTCATCAACCTCTTCATAAATCTTTTCCATTCTTTCATCACTCATTCTTTCGACATGCCCAAACCAGCTGAGCACGTTCGTATTCATTCTCACCGTGACATCCTCGCTAGTACCTGCCATTCCGTGTATCTCTTCATTGCGGATTCAATCAGCTAAGCTGACTCCGCAAATCCTACGAAGAGATGGCATCTCCACAGCATTCATCTTTCTTTCGTTCTTCTTCTGTAATATCCACGTTTCCCTAACGTATTTCTATACATATGTGTATAATTTTTAGTTTATGTTATATATGTTGCGGTAATGCTATTAAAATTTCACAACTATCTAAAATAACGTCTTGTAAACTTAGCAACTAACCATTATAATGTTGTCATGCCTTTACCACGGTAAGATAATAGGCACCTTATATTCTGACGACGCCCTATTTGTCCCTATATTATTGTTTAGTTATTATACGTGCAATGTCAACAAATATATGACTTGTTACATAATTTGAAATTGAAACGATTAAGCATAGTTATATCTATATACGAAGCTGATAAAGTATCTTTTACAGCATAATAAATTATAATTATTGAACACATAAAATGTTTCACCATATAACTAATGAACAACCAATATCAACACAGAGACGCCGATTAGATTTTTAGAGTTCCGTACCTCAAAAAAAAGAGAACCGGAAGATTATTTTGTTCTCCGTCAGTAATTAAAAATACATAATAAACAAAATAGGATGCGCTCCGCGAATAGTGAATATTGGCAAAAAGTGAGACTTACAGCAAAAATAAATGAAAAAATGGAAATTTATGTTACAGATAAAAACTCTGATAAACTTATAATTGAGGCCCTTGGAATGAGGCCGTCGTCGCGCGGTGGCACAAGCGTGTGACTGTAAACGTCCTGGACAACCCAAGGGTCACAAGGGTTCGATTCCCGATCGGGTAAATGAATTATTTTATATTATCATTGCCTCGTTCTGGTGAAAAAATAAAGCGCGACGTTAAATTCCACCACTTAACACGCAATGCTTCGAGATTAAGTGCGTTAACACTAAGTTCCCTCTGCCTACTCCGTTATATGTGACATGAAGCTAAAAGAAGCTAATAATAGTTAACCTTCCACGCACTTGCACTTTCCATTAACCTACATCTTGAAGTTGGTGCGGAACCCTCTGTGAGCGAGTCCAACTCGCACATAACCAGTTTTTCTTATTTATCCGTGCACGTTGAACAAGCGCGACAAGATAAATAAGCTATTTACATATGCCTTGCAATGCAAGTATTTTGTCACAAAATAATTAAAATTAATTTTATAGAAGTAAATATCCAATGTGGCAACTGTCCCACTTCGTTTTTTTTTCTTAAAACACGACCATTTGTATAATAATGCATTGCGGGTCAGTATACACAGTGTTCTAATTTACAAAACTTGTTTAATTCACAATTTTATAGTCTGGGAAATGTCTTCTTGCAAGTGCGAAGACTTCTCAGTGCAGCAACCGCGAGACGCGCGAATGCGGTTCCATATTACGTAAAACGACGTGCAGCCAATGACCTACTTAACTGACTACCAACCTAACAATAAAAATTTCAAAAAATATATATATAATTCTTGCAGGAACAGTGCATTAAACATAATCTTTTTATATTTTTAAAGTAATTGTCGTCACTGTTTACAGCAAAATGGTGTAATACAAACATTCTTGTTACGTCATAGCCCACTTACAGAATGACTTCAGTAAATAATTTTACTTTATCATTGGTGATATAGGCGTATGATAACCGAAGACATTTTTAGGCCGGCATATGAACGCTTCAATTTTGAAGTAAATGAAAAGAATAAAATAATGTAAGAGGCCGTCGTGGCGCAGTGGTACAAGCGTGTGATTGTGTAAACGCGATGATCACGGGTTCAATTCCCACTCGGAAAAATTTATTATCATTTGTTAATATCTTAATTTCTTTCCTTTGGTAACAAGACAGAACGCGGTGTTAAGTTCTACCAATCAACACGCAATGCTTGTAAAATCGGCGGAAAGCGGAGAACAAAGTGTTTTAGTACTAGGTTTCCTCGGCCTGCCATGCTTTATGTGTGACACAACGTAAAGCTGAAAAAAAAGAAAAGAATAATATTGAGAAAACTCCGCCATATACGTGACATGTTTTACAAGTTCATGTGTTGTATCTGTGGACGTAACATAAAATCTCCTATCGACTTAACATTAAATTAGGTAAACATTATATTTATTATCATAGGCACCTATCAGTTGTTTATTCTTCACCAATCAGTAAGAAGTTTCCTGTGTATGTCTTATCGAAATCATATGAACGAATCAATTACATTATTCAACTTAATATGCTGACGTGCAAAACGTGAAGAAATGTTTCTCCGCATCATATACTTACCACTCACTTGCTATATTGTACCACAGCACGTAATATTCGATTGAAGTGATAAAATAAGTGAATCACACATTTTTGTTATTTATTTTATATAAAATTACTTTTCTTTATAAGCCTTTTTCAAATTTACAAATATATTTGATTGTCTGTCGTGGCCAGTTGTCGCATGGGTACAAGCGTGTGGCTGTAAACGCGACAGTTTGTGGGTTCAATTCCCAGTCGAGGCAATGGAACATTAAATATTTTCATTTATTTGCTCTGGTGTCGGAGCAAAGTTGGGTACGGCGGTACTCAAAACACAATACTTCCCTCCCACCCAGAGCCTACTCTTCTTCACGCGAAATATAGCGTGAAGCTAAAAAAATTATATATTTAAATATATTAGGTAAGAATGTACAGTAATCATACACCTAGATCAATACATCCGTACCTGGCAGGATAAAATATTTTTTTTCCTCTACCCTGTCAGTAATTTAACAATTTTATTTATATATTTGTCACAAGTTACAGTTTTATTGTCATACGATTATTTATAATTATAAATTTATATTTCATATATTTGTTAAGTTTATTATCATAAAACTTCTTCATCTTTCGAGTCTGAGTTTCCAACAACGCGCTGTGAAGTAATTTGGTAAAAATTACTTTTGATTTTAAGACTCAAAATGTAAAATGGAGTCAAAATGATTTGCTAAATTAATAGATATGATAAATATTCATTAAAACTATCGCTCGTCCTCGCCTTATTATATGTAGAAACAAATTCGGACAAGGTTCTTTGAAAGTACTAAAAGCCAAGCCTCGATTTTGTATAAGTATAATTTTTATTTAATTTACTTTAAAATAAAATGTAGAATACGTTGTATTGTTGTTTAGATTTAAGGTTATTCATTCATTTAGACGCATGTACATAGTTACAAATATTCTGCCAACAAACACGTGTTACATTCAATCTTATCTCACAAAACATATACCTATATATTTAATTTATGTTAAGTGAACTTTCAGTTTATAAATATTAGGTTTATTTTACTATACTTATCAATTTTGAACAGTTTTAACCTAGAGGACCAATTTCAGAATATTTTTTTAGATAACAGTACTTACTTTTATATTATTAATTAGCAAAAAAAATTTTTTTCATACTAGAATATTATCATGTATTATTTTTTTCAAGATATACAAACTTCAAAATAGTTTCACATTATCTGTAACCAATAAACTCTATAAAGAAATAAAACACTCAATATACATCAAGTTACAATGAGCTAAAACGTTAAAATTTTACGCTGATTGTATTAATTAATCAATATATAATAGCTTTTGCTATTATAATTGTTTTATTTACAGCATTTATCTATGTTCAAAATAAGTGATTAAGAAAAATTGTATTCATATATGTCAAGTACGGCTTACGACCTTTCCAATGTAATGTGTCGTTCATCCACTTCCTTGCAAAATAGTTGAGAAGGACGGTAGCTGACCTCTGCTTAAAAGTGACTCACTCATCAATATAAGACTACAATGTGTCAATATGATATAATATACGTTTTATAATAGTAGACAATTTATTTTTATATAGATATACATATACCTCTGAACTAAGAAATGACTATTGTTTTCTATCTAAAATTTTCTTTACAGATTTTGTTGCGCATACGGTGAAGATCGGTAAGGTGTGTCACCTTACACAACAACGGCTTCATAAGGTTAGTTGTATATCATATAGTAGTCAGTTTAATTTTTATATTACTAAAGACTCAAACGCGGCCTTGCTTATACTTATTTAAATAAAAGTAAAATAAATAAAAAGTACCCTATGTCCTTTCTAATACCTCTAAGAATATATTATATACAAAGTTTCATGATAATCGGTTGAGTAGTTTTGGCGTGAAAGCGTAACAAACAAGTTTACATTCTCACTTACATTATTAGTATGATACTACATGTCTGTACGTTATCAGTTGATAGTCATCTTAAAGTTTATGCCTTAAAATAAACAGTACTTTGAAATATTTGTTCAGTTTAGTAAATTCACTAATTAATTCAGGTCAAGTTCATTAAGAAAGAAAGGATAATTTACTCTTAAAAGATACGATTCTTATCGTATTACGATTCGTCTTATAGTAATATAATAATATCATTTTTGACACATAAGTACACCATTTTTTTTACTAAAAGAACTTGCTAAAATATGCATCTATTTATAATATGAATTGCCCATTCAATAAGTAAAATATTATATATATTTCTTATTTTTTGTCAATGAGGTCAAGGTTTTATAATCTGTATAAACGTCACAACTCACATTACATTACGCCATCTAACGATCTATCGACGAAACCAGTCAGCAGAGCAGTCAGTGACTAATAATGAGTAGGGACATGTAAATGTAGATAGAAGTATAAAATTATGTTCTAGTCTTCGTTATAGCAATTTAATATGACATTTTATAAAATAAACTAGCATATTTTAATTAAAAAACACTTATATAGATATAATATGTTTATCAATATGAACTGATAAAGATAGGTGTGAGTTTCTCATGTACATCTTGTGTCATAGTGCCTCAGTACATAGGTACCTCGATGTTATCTCATCCCGCCTTGGAAAAGAAGTTTTTTAAGGAATACTTTATATTGCAATTTATATTTCAGAAAACAAGAAAATGGCACTAATACTGCAATATATAAATGATATGCACGTTTTTATGGATAAATATGGAGGTGAGTACTTTAATTTACGTTTTTCCAACCTATATAGGTATTAGAATCATAAACCTTATCCTCTCTGCTATTAGTTTATTGAGACTTTAATAATTATATTATTTTTCCTTAAATTAGACTTCTTTACATCTGTAATAAAGTCTATTTTTGCATTTGAAGCAACTTTTTAAACATCAACATTGTAATTAATGAAAAAAAAATGTTTTACGTGCAAATTCCTAAATTATTGTAACAGATAAAAAGAAGAAAACATTACTATTTACTAATCATTTGATAATATTTTTTATAAATTTATTAGAAGCTCCTTACTACTAACTGTTTTCAAAACAAAACAAATCTTCTATATTGTATGGTACCAATCAACTCAATTTAAGTGTACAACTATTTTTACTTGGTTAAAAAGGTTTAAAAAAATATATTGAAATTTCTTTATTCATTTCAGACCCTCGGACAAATCCATGGTTCCTGATGAGTTCCCCAATTCCTACTTTATTAATATGCTTAGGTTATACTTATCTAGTCAAGGTAATCACATCATTATTTTTATATGATATTTTTTATGCCCCATTGTTTACATTACTGTCTCACCAGAACAATGAAAATGTAACTAATTTCTTCTCCTGAGTTGAAATCAAACCCACAACTGTTGTGTTTACAGTTGGATACTGTGCTGCTGCACCATTATAGAGTCATAATGAATGAATGGTAATTGTTAATTCTAGGTTAAATTAAAATTTTAATAATGTAAAAAAAATATATTTATTTCAGGTTCTAGGTCCCCGTTTTATGGAAAACAGAAAACCATTTGAATTAAACAATGTATTAATTTTTTATAATTTTGCACAAGTAATATTTAGTTCATGGCTGTTTTATGAGGTAAGCTTCCAAATTTATATTTAATATTAAACAATTATAAGAATGTAAACATTTGCAAAAGTTACATATAAATAAAAGAATAATAATCTATTTTATGCTAAATATAACATTTTTTAGAGAAATACTTTTTAAAACGATATAGTATAAAAATAAATAATAAGTGATAAAATTATTTCACAAAACCAAAAAACATATTGCTATAGGATTCTAATTGAAATTAAAACTGTTTGTAGTTACTTTGTATCATATTACAATATTAAAAATTCTTTACTTTCAGAGATAATAATAATCATAATACTATAATTATTACATTCTGACCTCTAATATATTTTTTTTTTATTGGCATATAATATTTCATTCAATTACTATATATATTCAAATTACTATAGTTAGTGTAATCATAATAAAAATATGAATGTAACATTTTATTTGTTACAATGTTTTAATTTTAAGACATTTCTTTTTTTATTATTTTTGTATAATTTGTTAAAAAGTTCTTTTTCAGCCAATGTCAAGAAAGAGTATCTAAATATATTAATCTCTGCATATTGAAAGTATATGCATCCTGTATTATGTGTTGATACCTAATTGCAATTTATTCAAATATTTAACACTTATTTGAAATTAAAATTGTATATTGATGTATGTCTTTTATGCTATATGCCCTTTTTTTATTAGAAAACGGTATAATATATAAAACTAAAAAGTACAGGCAGTCATAAAAAATGGGCCCAGGGGACTTTTTATTAACCATTTTAATTTTAAAAAAATCTTTCAGGTTAATTGGTAAAATGTTTTTCAATTTAACTGTTTCCTTAACAATTTAGTTTGTTGAAATTTAGATTATGTGGTACAAGTGTGTTTTAACAAAAATATTAAGTTATCAAAAAAAGTAGTGTATTATTAAAAGTAGTTTATATATTTCAAATAATTGGTAAGGAGTTCATATAGTTGTTTCTGCTTATTGATTTGATACAATGTGCCCAGAGCTTGATGGGAGGTTGGCTGAATCATTACAGCCTACGTTGCCAACCTGTGGACTACTCTGACAATCCTATAGCCACCAGAGTAAGTGAATGGAATGCAACCAATGCCTTGGAAGAAAACAAACTAACCACACTGTATATAGACATTGATCATTTCAGGATGTGTAAATAGATATTTTTACAGGGCAACTGTGGTACTCTGAAAAGACATATATATATATATATATATATATGTATGTATGTATGTGTATATATATATATATATATATATATATATATATATATATATATATATATATATATATATTTAATTATATA
>JAATLQ010028954.1:19361-65134 GCA_013421005.1 Heliconius erato x Heliconius himera | reverse complement strand
TATTCAATTTAGAAGTTGCTTTTTATTTATACTCTATATTATGAAATAAATTTGAAATTAGAATTTTTAACAAAGGTGCTCTGAATATGTATGTATGTTCGTATAATATTTTTGAAATATGCTAAAATGACTTGTCAATTATTTTTCAATGTTTTAATACAATTCGCAAGTTTGTTTTTTACTTTATATTTATAATGATATGAGTTGCAAAGAAGTATTAAGTGTATAATTGTATATTAATTATATGTATATATAAAAATGAAGTTTCCTAATATGGTACATTTGAATAAAGAATGAAGTGTTACTTATATAATTTGCAATTTCTTCCAATTACTTCCTATATTTGCATTCTTTGCCTACTTATTATAACTGCCATTCAACAAAAAATATTTTTACAAATTTTAAAAATATATTATAATGTTGTTATTATCAAATTTCTTGTTTCAATGACATTTGAAATTTATAACTAATATTATAAGTAATTTGTACAAAATGCAATGCAGTTACTTTATTATTTTCACTTAGAAGGTTGTGTTGGCTATTTATTTTGTTTAATTATAATTTATATTTATACCAAATATACAAATATGGACTGTCCCAACTTCACTGCATACTTGTTTTTTTTAGCTTCACGCTATATCCCGTATATAGCGGAGTAGGCAGAGGGAACCTAGGGTTGACTTGAGGGAATCCTTCCCATTCATACCCTGTATATAAATAACATTATAGTACTTGACACAATAGATAGGTACAAAATTGTAATTTTCTTTGAAATATATTGAAAGATTAAGGATGCAGTGATTTAGCGGCAGATAAGGGCTTATTATATTTTATTTAGTATTTACTGTTATATGTTGTGAAATAAATATTTTTGTTGAAATAATGTACCTATATGACATTCTTTCACAACATGTGACGGTTGAGTAAAATTTAAACAACGGGTTCTGTAGCAATAACCATTAACATTCGTGTTTGGTCTTCCGTTTTTATTTTGTACTTACATGTATCAGGTGCTTTGCATGTCGTCAGCTTAGAGTTTAAACCAATAGTACTGGTATATTTTTAAACCTTCGAAAGCGAAAAAAAAACTAAATCGTTTCTTATTTTATTACATATAGTATAGAACACAAATCAATTATCATAATTGTATTGTTGTTTTTTAAATATTTCTCCTGAGAATCTGCTTAATAGGCTGTTATCCAGTTTACACTCTAAGCCGACGATATTCCAGTCAGGTCTGCTGTTTGCAGCTAGCTACAAGTTAAACGTTCGCCATTTTGTAAATAAACTTTGTTTCATTAGAAATATTGAAATCAGTTTATGTACCATTGCAATTTTTATACAAAAAATGCAAATAAATTGTAAGAGTAATTTGTTACCTTGTTTTTTTATATACCGACGTCATTACTACATCGACTGTATTTGCCGTAGCGTCGTGGCGTAGCGGCACAACGTCCGACTATAAACGCGACGGATGCGGGTTCCTACTAGGACGAATTATTTGTTTTTCTCTCTTTTTTTCGCCATTCAACAAGCAATGTCTCCAAAATTTTTAACACTAGGTTCTCTCTGCTTACCCTATACTATATGCGGGAAACATTGTGAGGCTATAAAAATCTCCATATATTCAAGACATTTCATTATATTTTTTACGACTAAAGTACAAACAAATATAGAAAGTGTACAATATTAAAAATACATGACATTTATTATTAAACTGCGAGGTTGATGAAGAATAACACTTATTTTAAGTACTTTTGTTATCTTATACAACATGCACTTATACTGTTCTAATAAAAGTAAACGAAACAAAATGTACGCAATTTCCACGGTTTTAAATAAGTACATATTGTATTATAATATAATATATAAGGGATGTTACGGATGTAACTTTTCGCATGTGCATACATATAGAAAAATTATATTTATTATATTAGTTTCCGTTACGAATATAAAATTATTTCGGATATGTATTGGCAGATAAAGAAAGAATAAAAAAAGTATACAATAGTTCTTCGTATTTATTGCTTTATACTAGGCGAGTGTTGGTTCGGCCAAGAAAAATCATTTCGACTTCGCCCATATCCGAAACTGAATTTAAAACTTTTATATCAGACGGCTATAGGGTAGCTTTTCATATCGAATATCCGATAGTATCGGTCACAATGCTATATGACATCCCTGATATAAACAATAATATATAGTTATAAATTAACTAGCATATACATATATACAGTTGGCAGTTTTTATTTATTAAAGTATTTTTTTGAGTTTATAATAAAAAATGGACAGCATTTTATTATATAGATTTAGCACATCGAAAGCCCAGGTTGCCCGCCGAACTATCACCAGTGTTGTGGGAGCGAGCTGAGCATCGATATCTGTAGCAGTATGACCGGTGACATAAATATGACCCGCCCTTTTTAACTTTCTCATTCGGCTAAAAGAATATAAATATTGTTGTTAGATTTTGAGGCTAACGTACCGGCACAATGTCCTGACTGTAAGCTCGGCCGTTGTGGGTTCGATTCCCGCGTAGGGAAATGAATAATTTTCATGGTCTCACTGGTAATGAGACAGCAAATGACAAGCCAAGTGCCGAAAATAGTGTGGTGTATCTTTACACTAAGTTCCCTTTACCTACCCCGGTATATTCTAAATACAGCGTACAAAAAATATACATTAGGCAAGTGTTTTAAAAAAAATCATATAAACAATCACAAAATTAGTCACATTTCACCACTGGAGGTAGAATCCACAACCATTGTGTTTACAGTTCGATGACCAGTTCGCAACGACATATACGTATCTAGTTATTAATTTTACTTTATTTTTTAACTGCGCGCTGTAACTTGTATATAGGAGGATAAGCAGAAGGAATCTAGTGTTAGGACATTCCGTCCCGCACTTTCCTCCGAATTCTGAAGTCAGAGCACCACGCTTTGCCTCGTTACCAGAGCGAAGGAATGAAAATAATAAAATAATTTATGCGAATGGGAATCGGACCCACAACCGTCGCATTAACAATCACACATTTGTGCCCCTGCACTGCGATGACCTCAGTTTTTATTAGTGGTGCATAATAGGTAAATTTAGATTACTTACATTGTCACTGGACCAAGAATCTTCTGTCCACTCCCATACGTTGCCGGCCATATTGTAAAGGCCAAAATCGTTCTGGGGAAACAGCTGCACTGGATTTGTGCCAATGTATCCGTCCTTTGCGGAATTATGATTTGGAAATGTGCCTTGCCATATATTAGCCCTGAATAGTATAATTATTATCGGTAATATGAAACGACATGGGACAGCAGTCCTTTTTCTTTTTATAATTTCAAATCGTTTATTTCGCTTTCCCCCATAGGATTACGTCCTAGTGCTAAGACACTCGCCAACCAACAACACAAACTAACGCCTAATGGACTAATTTACATAAATACATCTAAAACACTGTTTTTAATTTTAATTATATATATATATATATATATATATATATATATATATATATATATATATATATATATATATATAGAGAGAGAGAGAGAGAGAGAGAAAAATATATGAATTGAACGTTATTTCAGTGTTATCACTTGTTTCAGTAAAAATAATTTTAATACTTACATATGTTTTCTATTAGGGAACAACTTGTTACCCCATGGATATGTTACACTTCGTTGTCCTCCTCGACAAGCAGCTTCCCATTCTGCCTCAGTCGGTAGCCTAGCTCCCCTCCATTTACAATATGCTTTAGCGTCATTCCAAGATACATGAATGACAGGGTGGTCCATTACACCTAAGATAAGATATTTTGTTTACTTTACGCTGTAGGGAACCTTGTGGCATAGCGTGTTGAGCGGCGGAAATCAATGCCGCGTAATGAAAATATATTTCCAGAGTAGAAATCGAACCCTCAACCGTCACGTTTACAATCGCGCGTTTGTGCCCCTGCGACAAGACAGCTTCATAAAAAAGAGACATATAATAATATAATGACCTCACACTGTATCACATACATAGAAGGTACATATATATATATATATATATATATATATATATATATATATATATATATATATATATATATATATATATATATATATATATATATATATATATATATATATATATATATATATATATATATATATATATATATATATATATATATATATTAAAGATATATTAAAAAAATACTGTACACAAATGCACAATTTGGTGTTGATAGACAGAGCAGCTCGGATGTGAAGGTGAACTCTAATTCCTTAAACAGACACTTGAGTCCCAAGCCCCAGGCACTCCCTTGAGTTTCTTACTCTGCAGCGACACTCACACACCATATGTGGTGATACATCATTTTATACTAATTAAAATTTGATGACAAATAATTAATGTTTTTGTAAATAAACACTTTAGGTATTATAAAAAAACATATTGAAAAATTGACAGTATATCACAAAACAAATATTGATAGGATTACATATTTTAAGTATTTTCATTTGTTTTAAAAATCAACAAATAGATAAGACATTTTGTGTATTTTTCATGCTTCCATGTTTGCTTAAATTTATCAAATATTAGCTTAATGCCAATATTATATCTTCCATATACTACCAAAATTAATTCAAAATCATACATTTTTAAACAAAGTGTTGTGTTTAGTAAAAACATTTTGTATGTTTATAGATTATAAAATAAAGATATATAAAAACATTACTAATATTTTTGCAATATTGCTAAGTAATGCAACATATTCCTCCGTTCTTCTGCACAATCTTGGTTTCTAAACAACATTTCTGCATTCAGATTATACTTAAGGAAATATAAATGTAGATTTAAAGACATTACCAATTTTCCTTGCCCCATACAATGTTTTTTTTATGTAATAATAATATGTAGAGGATGAAATTGTAACTCAACTTTTCTTATGTGTTTTAATACTACCTTATTCAGGGTTCTGTGAGATAAAACATAAGCAAACTAGAAAATGGTTACTTTATAGGTCACAAGCAATGAAGTTAATATATTTTATAAAAATATCCATAATAGTAATACGCTGATAGCAGTGTACACTGTCTGTAGAACATACTCTTTGAGACTTATTAGAAATTGAATATCATAAATTACTTAAAATATTTTCTTAACTTTTAATAGTTGTTTATTAAATAGTTGGCATGTTGTGTGCTTAAAACACTCAATCTCAAAACCAAAGCATTTTATTCTCAAATTTTGAACACATTTCACTACTAATAAAGTATAGAGTAAATTTTTTTTTTTTTTATTTTATGTTTCATTATACTTATAATTGTTAATGTAATTCAAAGTTACAAATATAAATGTAGTTTATTTAAATTTATAAATAAATAGTTTTTTGTAAATATTAGACTCCTTACTTGCAATCTCTTTATAATTTAATTTTTATCATTTTCATCATGAAGTGAAGCTTTCAAAAAAGACATAATAAGAACAGCATGCCTAGCTACTAGAAACAAATATGGGAAACCCTTTAGTACAAAAATTAAATAGAAATAAAAATATGAAATAAATTAGAGAAAAATTGTTTTCTTTGTTTACATTTTGTCTCACGCTCAAATAAATAGACTATAGGATATTTGTGTCTTCTCTGTAAAATGCAGTATACAGTGTGTAGCTGAAGAAAAATCTTGACCAATGCATATAAACATGTATTGTACCTGTAATATCAGAATCAGGGCCATAAGGATGTCGCCAATTTGAGCCAGATACTTTATACCACCAGGGCGCCTGCACAACTCGATAATCTTTTAATTGCTCTTTAAATGTATTGTTCAAGAAAAGAGTGAACACAAAACTATCACCAAATGTTTCTGCTTCAGTCTTGTAATTAGTTGATTCAGTAAACATACTAAATTCCCTGTTTGATACCTCAAACTTATCTAAATTAAAACCTTTCAATTTAATTAGTCGTTTTGGGCCTTCGTTATCATTTTCTATAACTACTTCGTCAGTGCCAACTTCATAAGTATTTTCCGGAATAAACACCATTTCTGGTGTAAATTGTATTTTATCATTTAAAACGTTTTCAGACTTTATTTTTACAGGACATTGTTCTTTACTTGAAAGACTGAAAGAATTGTCCATGTTAACTCTATCTTTAATTGTCTCGCGGTTAGCATTACAACCGCATTCTTGTTCCACATTATGTATAATATTAAAATGTAAAAAAAATAATAAAATAATTGTTAACATTTCTACAATTGTATATAAATAATTAATATTTATAAAAGTACAAAACCGCAAATAGCAAAGTAAACAAATATGACAAATGTCAATTGTAAGTTATAGGTTAAAAATAAATTACAACGTCAGGTGTAAATTACTACAGGTTAGACGATTAGTGTACACTATGTATAAAGTTTTAAAGAGTGTAAAAACTAAAACCTATTAAGTATATAAGTGGTAATGGTGATGATTTTAACTTATTGACCGACTTGGAATTTAAACTTACAAGCGCGAGTGGTTAATTTGGTGTCTGTATGTATGTTTGTCGCCGAATTTCTCTAAAACAAAATCATATCGAGATAATCCTTCAGGTATACTTCAACTTAGGGAACAGTACAAGTTTAATTTAAAAAAAAATCATTTCATTAAAAATGTAGGTAGCTAGTAGAACTTGCATTCACTGGCTGTTTTATTTTTTATTTTAATTTTCCAATTTATAGTATTTATAGTATAGTTATATACTCGTCTAACACAGCGCCCAGAGCGCTTAATAAATATTTATAATGTTACCACCGTAAATGTATCGTATGTAGTCAAATTCGCTGTTTCTCAATATTTTCGGTTAAATTAAACATATTGTAATAACTAATTTTTATTCATGTAATATTCCATTTAATACGGTTACCCAAATATAAGTCTATAGAAAAAAGAAAATATTAAAAAGTATATTGTGTATTTTATTCCTGTCCTTAATAATACTGAGTACCATGGGCGCGGTGGGATCCTGTAAATAAATAATAACTTGTTTCAAAACAAAAAAAAAATCATATAAAAATACGTACTACTTTATCTATAATATATTAGCGCCACTTTGAGAATAATCATTTAACTTAACAAGCAGTGGTACGTAAGTCGCATATTTTATAATAATATTATGTAGGCACTACATTTAGTAATCTACTTTCTCACCTCGATATATGAAAACCAGATTGTGATGTCGAAATAATAATTAGTTGCTGAAAATAAAATAGAATCATTTTAAAAACGCATGCCTAAATAATATTACTTTTGCGCAATGACTTATAATACATTTAGAAAGACTGATTTTAGAAATATAATTAAAACAAATTCATATAAAAATTCCAAATAAACTTACAATAAGAGCGGTACAATATCCTCTTGTTTCATTTTGCCATAATATTTTGTTATACCCTCCACATGACCCATACCGACTACTGCTAGTACTCGGGGTGTTTGAACTGTAATATTATATAAATAAACATTGTTAAAATATAAAAGACGTTTTTAATTATAGGTTCTAGATACCTATAGGTAAGTATAGGTCTCTGTACTCCACAAACAGAGTCCAAAAGATATTAAATAGGTCACTCTCGAACGAGTTTCGAACCTCGCTGTAAATAGCAGGAGGTAAATTTAATACTCCACATGCCCTCAACGAGGACAGAAAATGAAATAGTATCGCAGTTACTAAAGATTTTTTTTATATTTTTTTAATTATTTATTGGTATAATTATAACTAACACAAGATTTTATTTATGAAGAGCTAGCGCGGGGGACAAGCATGCGAACACGATGGTTGTGAGTTCTATTCCTGGGAGGGGGAATTAGAAATATTTAATATTTCCCTATTAAACATTTCATTCTAACATGAAATTTGATGCATGCAATGCCTTGAGAATTCGGCGAAAAGAGGGAAACGGAAGTATCTTAGCACTGGGTTCCCAGGCTCTCTCTGCATACCCAGCTATGTGCTAGATACGACGTAAAGATAAAAAAACCCAATATCAGTATCCTACTCAATCAATATATTTTTTTAAATTGACGTATAAAATTATACAAAAAAAAATCAATAAAAAAATTATAAAGGCTACTTACCAGTACGGACACACTCTTGCAACGAAAACGCTAGACACCTATCACGCTCATCCACAAACACATGAAATATTTTTTTAAAAGCAGGAACTTCTTTAGTAATTTCTTCAAATTGTGCTTGTACATAGTCTTTGCTTTTATACTTTTCTAATTGATCTTTGCTATATTAATAAAACTATATTTAACATATTTCTTAAAGAGTTAAATATAAATTTGTATGTAGATTTATTAAAACACAAAAAAATACTTTTTATAAACTTTTATAAGTATGCATAGATCTACTCATATTACTATATAGAATTATATGGGCCGTGGCGCATGGGCTCGTGTTGCAGTGCAACTTTAAATAAGCTCGTACGATGGTTATGGGTTTGACGATGTACCTGGTGGATTGTGTGTATATATTACTTATTTCCTGGATACTAAACACAAAATGTGTCCCAAAATGAACGGAGAGTGAAGAAGGAAAAGTTTCAATCTGAACAATGAGGTATATCTCCTCAACTGTGCAATTTAAAGTAACAAGTAGTGTATAAAGGCCGTTGTACCGCAGTGGCACAACATGTGACTGAAGACGTGACGGTTGTTTGTTCAATTCCCACTCAAAGAAATCAATTATTTATTTTTTTCATTTCCTTACTCTGGTAACAAGACAAAGCGCGGCGTTAAGATCCGCCACGCATCACGCTGTGTCTCGAAAATTCGGCAGAAAGTAGGGAATGTAGTATCTTCAGACTAGGTTCCTTCTGCCTACCCCACTGTATACGGTATACAGCGTTAAGCTTTAAAAAATAGTCGTATTTACATACTTTAATGGCTTAGGATTGGCTGTAGAGAGATGATATAGAACTTGACCCAATTCTAGAACACTCAATGAATGAAAAGCCCTCGCTATTGTTATTTGTATAGGACGATCTCCTAAAAACAATTTGCAGCCCGGAATTTTTTTCATCTAAAGGAAAATAAAAAAAAATTTTATAAAAGGTACATTATTATAATTTATATAAAAACCTCTGGTAAATTTTATAAAAGTTTATTAAAGGAAAAAGGTATAAAAGCGCCAGTAATATGCGCGCCAATAATATGAAAATACCAAAAATATCTCACCTCTTGGTAGGCTCTTCTAAATTCTCCGCCCGGGGCTACCCCTAATTCCCTAGCGATATCAGCATACGTTTTTAACAACATAGCGTGGAGCATTCCAGATACAAGTCCTTGTCCTTTAACGGCCTGTCTAAAAGTATTTTATATTTAGCTCACATTTCACATTTAGCGGTACAATTTTTATGTATTTCCTTTGAATAAAACACATTGAGAAATGTATTATTCACCTTTAATATATGACGAAAATGATGGCAAAACTCGATAGGTAATACCTCTACATTTTCTAGCAAGACAGACAAGAAGATAAAGGTTTTTACTTTTTACTACGTCGCTTATTTTTTATGCTAATAACTCTGGTGAAAAGGTTTTACTTACTACTTAATATGAATCTATTTTGAAAATAAAATAGATTTATATTATATATAAATAAAGCTTACGAATAAAAGTGATACATTTAAATGGTTAACATACCTTATTTTTTTTGCGTCAAAAGTTTTTGCATCCTCTAAGAATTTTTTATCATCTAATTCTAATAGAGATACTCTTTGACGACACAATTCGATTAATATTGCGTTTGGATTGAGCGACTTTACTATCTGCCGAAAAATTATACATCAAATATAAATAAACAAGTACCGTACGCGAGAAATAAACTGAGACGCAAATTTGTGTGAGTATTAATATAAAGTATAGATGTAACGTCAGCCTAAAAAACTAGATTTTTAATAGATTTTTTTCTGTCTCTACTTTTCTGGTCACTCACACATATACAAAGCTTAGCTTATGCCACGCGAACTGACTATGTTTTGTTATTTTAAATAAGTATAACTTTATATTTAAATATTTTATCATTTATAGTTTAATATGTATTACTCAAAATATAATCAACAAATCAGATTATATTAAAAATGTAGATTTAGTACTAATAATATGTTTGTACCTGAGAAACATCCTCTACAGATTGCTTACTAAAATGTACGGTTCCCAGTAACACAACTTTTGCCTTATTATCATTTTGTAATAAAACTGAAGACGATGGTAGATTAGCAACATCTCCAGCGGCTCGAGAAAAAATTGGCCATAGTACTACAAATTACACTTAATGTAGAATTTTACAACGTAATTGAATAATTTATTATTAGTAGCAAAACAGAAGATACGTGCCAGGTTTGACCTTAAGCCTTTTGTTGCTTTGAATTATACTTGTTCTTGGAATTAAAGCCTTCCTAAGACATCTTAAGTATATCATATTTTACTAGTTAATTTACAACACAATAATTTAGCTTTAAATCTGTACATTGTTACAAAGTTTTAATTTAAAATTAATTTAATAATTTATTTCATGTTCAAATGTCACTTAGTAATAAAAGTCTAATCCGTCTTAATTTATAGTATTTTTTTGTAAGCTGCCAGTGCTTAATGTAAAAATGAGCAGATACAAACCTTCTTTTTTAGTGTTCCGTACATTTTAAGAAAAAAGGAACCCTTATAATATCACATTTGTTGTCGTTATACGGTCGTTTATATCGTAAAAAAGGCATATTTCGACACTACAAAGGGAATCAAAATTAATAGGGTACTTCTAGTTGACCTAGAATTATGAAATTTGGTCGCTAGCATCTACACGTAGTACAAATTCAGAAAAAAATCTGAGAACTATACATTTGTAGTTAATTCGTTAGCCTTAAAAGTGGGAAAAAATTGGTATTAAAGTTCAAATGAAGTATCAGATGTAAGGGCTCTGGCTAAGCTAAGCTTGAGTATCAGCAAAAAGCTCGAGACCTCCAATTTATGTACCTCAGTAAGCGGGCCGACTCGCGGTTGTCTGATTTTTGTTTTGATTCTCTGCCAATATCGCTATGTGTAAAAAACCTTGAAGCTGATTTTTTAACATTTTTTTTATATAAATAATTACTTAACATCTATCGAATCAAAACACATTCAAAAGTAAAAAAATTATTACCTCTAAACATTTTTTAATTTTCCACAAAATAAAGACTGCTATATGCGAAAGATATATTATTATTTTTCTAGCATCACGCAATACCCTCCATAATACTAGATATTAGATATAGGTATTACCTACCACCTACCTGTAATTTATTTAATTATATTTTAATCTTCTGCAAAAATGCCAAAAATAGTTTTTGTTTAAACACCTTTTGTATTTTATAAATGGTATTAAATTCTTAGATTATTTTAAAAAAGATATTTTAATAAAATAAATAAAATTATTTCAGCTGAAAAATATGATATACAAGTTATAGGTGCCTCAGCTATAGTATTTCCTCTTTTTAATGAGTCGTCTTATATTACTTTTAGTTGATATTGAAATAATTGACTGCAACAGAATACCTTGAAATCCCTATGTATATTATATGATCCTTAGTATTTCTGGCCATAAATACTGTTACTTTTAAAAATTTACAAAATATTATTTTTGACTTTGAAATTTGTCATTTTTATACGATTGTTCATTGTGTTTTCTTATTCTCGCGCCAATATATTGTAAAATATTTTATGATATTAAAATGGTCAATCCATTTGTAAAGGTCTGGCCAAATACAATTTATTATTATATTACAATTTATTTATTTTTCTAATACTATTGCCAGGGTCTACCTTCCTACTCAACCTACTCCACTTTGCATGGTCTTTAGCGTCCTCGGTGATTAGACCATTTGCTCACATGTCCTACATCACGACATACAACCATCGCTTCCTTGGAAGTCCGGGAGGTCTCACTCCAGTGACTAATATAGTATTAATGCGAAACAGTCACAAAAATGCCGGTTTTTTAGAATTATATTAATCAATAACCGTTTTGAGTTAAATAGTTGAAATTTTATATAAATTACAATTTATGGGGACTTAACAAATTGGTTATTTTTAATATTAAACTAATTGGTTTTAAAAAAGTAGACTGAAATTATTTTCACGTTTGTAGCTTTTTAACTTGGCTCGACACGCTGACACGTTTTGATCATTAACAATACATACTCTTCGAAATTATCCGAATGCACTAGCATTCCATTACCTAAATCTCATTATAGGAAATAGTTTTGCTGCCTAATTTTTTATCTATTTAAAAATTAAAAACGGTTAATTTAAATAAAACGCAATTAACTGTATACTCACATTATATGTTTATATTTACAACAACCATAAACTTTACGTCAGTATACATATATATAATAAAGTGAGATGATTAATATTTTTTTATTCATAATATGAAATTCACAATATTTCGTTTACATAACAACATAATACCATAACTTCTTAAAATGGAAACAATAAAACTGGAGCTTTTAATAACAGATTAATAAAATAGTTTCACACAACTTATAAACATTATATATAATAGCAGCACAAATATTAATAAATAAACAAGTAAGCTGAAAAGGCACTGGAAGCATATAAGTAGGAAATAACAAATTAAATTTGAATACAGGATCATTGATAAAACAAATATTATAGAAAACTAAAATAAGCTATATGTTTGGCAGGTTTCTAAAAGCCGCGGGTTGGGGTCCCGCTACATTAATTTATTTATACATTTTCTAAAATATTTTTTTATATCCTTAGTGTGGAAGAGCACTTTAAAAATAGTAAAAATGAATTTTAACACAATTTTTATTCAATTAGCTTAATTCGAATCATAGTCATATTTTGTATATTTGTACAGTATGTCTCTTTACTTACACTATGACCTACTTATTATATCGAATTTATTTATATCAACATTTATTTTTTTAAGTATTTTTTTTCTGTACTTAATTACTCTATAATATAATTTTACCAGATTAAGCAATCAAAAAGATTGCAAGAAAATTGAAAAAACTGTAATTGTTAATGCAAAAGATGATTAAAAAAGGAAATAATTGTGACAAATTGGAATTTTCGAAATAAATTAAATTCGTTAAAACTTTCAAATTACCTATAACAACAATATTTTTTAACGAATAACTAAACCTAGAAAGACCGAGGTTTAGTAATTTTCTAGGATACATTTTTGCTATAAAAATATATGCCTCAATAATTTGCTAATTTTGTTGTAGATCAGCGAAGTCTTTATTAGTGCCATAATATGATAAACCAGTCCTTCCGATTTCTGAAATTAAGAATGTTTAAATTCTTAAATGACTTCAAACAGGCGGACGATCTTAATTTGATTGGTGTAATTTTTTAATATAATAATTAATTGAAACCGAAGTGGCGCACACCGCGCCGCGTCCGACGTCCGGGGTGTAAAAGCTGTCGCCTCGGAGGATGAATTATTTTCGCTTTGGTAACAAGACAAAGTAGGACGCTGAATTTTTTCGAACGATTTATTCGAACAAAGAGATGAGGTTTGACACTGTGCTATGTCTATCTATTCTAAATATACAATTATATATATCTAAATGAGTTCTTAGTTTATAAAATGTATTAAAACCTGTAAAAACATGAATCCATGGTATTCAAGGCAACCAGCGTTTGGGAGTTAAGCGGTACAAGGCGTACAGGAAGGCGCTGACGCAGGCCGCGCGCGCCGACAGCCGCAGCGCGCGCGTCGACAGCGACGGCGCCGGCACCCTGCGGGCGGTGAGGCACAGTGAGACCGGCGTGGCAAAGGGGCACAAGGGTGTGCCTGTGGCGCAAAAGTTGTGGGTTCGACTCCCACTCGGGAGGATGAATTATTATTTATTAATATTTTCTCTCTGGCACCAAGGCGAAAGTCCGGTGTTGAGTCCCACTCAACACGCAATACCTCCGTAAAATTCTGCTGTATGCGGGATACAGCGTGAAGCTAATTTATTTATTTATATATTGTTACATTTTTATTTTCTATAAGCAGAACAAAATATATTGAAAAGCACATACTGAAGCAACGGCGATATATCATGTGGCTCCATCTTGCCCCAGTGCTCCACGATGCCGGACACGTGACCTATGCCCACCACACCGACTATCCGACATGGCTCGCGACCTACAAAAACATAAAAATAAATTATTCAATTTGGTTAAGTGTATATTATTGAAGCGTGGCGCAGAGGAACAAGCGTACGACTGTTAAAACGACAGTTTAAGAGTTCGGTTCCCACTCGAGGATATGAAATATTTAATATTTTGATTTCCTCGCTCTGATAGCGTGGTGGTGGTAATAGCGAGACATTGAGTTCCGTCACTCAGCACATAATGTCTCCATAATTCGAATTGAGGAACGGAAGTATCTTAATGGGAACCAAGTGTCTTTACACTAGGTTCCCAGGTTTCCTCTGCCCTTCTATATACGGATGCATCCCGCACATAGCAAGAAAATATATTTTCATACTTCTATTATGTTATTCCACACTTGGAAAAGAAAAAATACTTTTTAGAAAACATGTAAAATACTAACGTGACTGCATGGCGGCGACTTGCAACGAGTGGCACAGATACATGTCTCGCTCAACTACAAAAACTTGTTTCAATGGCGGAAACTCCTCCGCCATTTCCTCCAGCATGTCCTCGAGCATCTTCTTCTGCTTACACCGCTCTACTTCTTCTAGACTGTAATTATTATTATTTTAGCTTCACGCTGTATCCTGAATAATCCATAGCAGGGTAAGCAGAGGGAATCTGGAAACTTAGAACACTCCATTCCCATTAAGACACTTCCGTTCCCCACTTTCCGCCCAACTCTCAAGGCATTGCATGTTGAGTGGAGGAACTCAACGCTGCACTATGCCTCGTTACGAGACAAGAATTAATTATTTTAATCTTATCGCTCTGGTAATAAAACTAAACCCGGCGTTCATTTCCGGCTCTTAATGAGAGCTCTCTCAATAACAGACCTCTCGTAGTACCCAAAATTGGGTGGTATATGGAGAACGGAGTATCTCAACACTAGGTTCTGCCTCTGCCTACCCTCTTATATGCAGGATACAATGTGAAATTGAAAAAAATTGTACAGATGTTTTGAACCTCACCTGATATTCTGATTGGATGTTAGTAAATGCCATATGAAGCGTATAGTTTGGCCCCACGTGAGCGATGATATAGCTCTTTGTAAAGTTATGTTAATTGACCGATCTCCTAATTGTACTATGCAATTTGGAATCTTCTTGGCCTGTAATAAAAACATTTTTTTTTTATTTCACGCATTATCCCGCATATCGCAGGGTAGGCAGAGTGGACCTATATGTACACACGATGTTTGTGTATACATTTTTTTTACTTAATATGAGTACAACTATTTTAATAAGGAAAAATATTTTTTTTTGTTTAAACAAAACACAAAAAATTTCATTTGGACACAAAACTATGGTAATATGGTAAAAAATCACAGGATTATCAATTATTTTGTCACATATCTGTCCAATATTCACTTTTCAGCAAAAAACTAAACAGATAAATATAATAAAACATAAAATATAACAATACCTCAGCCATAGCTCGTCTAAACTCCCCACCAGGGGCCATACCAAGTTCTCTTGTTATATGAGCTGTCATATTTAATAATAGAATGTACATGAGACCATTGAAAACACCATTCTGTGCCATAGTTGCCCTAAAAGTTATAATATAGTAAGCTATCTTTTTTTAAAAACAATATTTTAAAGTGTTATTCCACACTAAAGATAGAAAGTTATTTTAAATGTAACTATTTTAACCGGATTAATCGCGCATATTTGATATTATACATTTTTGGAAACCCAACGTTTCGAACACTTTGCAGTAGTCCGTGGTCCGGGTAATCTACCCGTGACCACGGTTAAAATAATATAAAATAAAAAAAATAATCCGGTTAAATTAGTTTAATTTAAAATGTGTAATAATCGTGAAAATCAAAGAACTTATTATAGGAAGTTATTTTAGAAAACGTATAAAATTTGAACATGTGCCACTTGAAAACCGTACAAGAGTTCTGGTCACTAAGCCTTACTTTAAAAACAATTGAGATGCTACTGCTTACATAAAAATAAAAACTTATTTTTTATGGTATTAGCATGTAGTAGTACGTTCGACGAGTCGTGGCCGCCCTGAAGTTAGGTTTTCTAAACTTTTGCAAAAAAAAATCGATACATATGGTCGACGCATACTGTAAGTTGTAAGAAATTTCGACGTAGCTTGATGAGATTGTATGGCTTAGTGGTCAGTGCGCATGGACGGTTTCAAAAGACGTGCAGTTGAGTTCCGCTACGTTCATTTTTTTATAATTTTTCTAAAATAAAATGTTACATCTAATTACTATCATAATTATATACTGTAGCGTTTTTTTTTTTTCAAATACGTTTGATATACATTTTTTTCTTAACGTTATATCCTGTATAACATGTCCTGCCTAGCTTGTAGATAACCTAGCGTCAAGAGTCAAGACACTCCATTCTCGTCTTTCCGCCCAAATTCAAAATACTGAGTGCTAATTAGCGGAAATTAGTGCCGCACTTTGAACTTTTTCAAATCATTCCATCGAATGGTAACCGACCCCACGACCATCGCTGGTATATTTTCTATAGTCGAGCGGCATCCCACTGGGTCACCTACAAAGCAAAGTAAATGTTTTAAATTAATAACATACCTTATCTTTGCTATATTTATATTCTTAGCCTCTCTTAATATAATTTCTTCATCAAGCAACAATATATTAGTTCGTTGTTCGCACAATTCAACCATTACCATGTGCGGAGACACTTTTTGTATCACCTGAAATATATTCTCATTAAATTAACTATACAAGAGGCCGTCGTGGCTCAGCGGCACAAGCGTGCGACAGTTGTGGACTCGATTCCTACTCGGGGATCCTCGGGGACCTCTATATATTTTTTAATATTTCCATTTCCACGCTCTGATAATACACATAAACACGTAATACCTCAAGATTTCGGCGGAAAGAGGGGAACGGAAGTGTCTTAACACTAGTTTCCCAGGTTTCCTTTGCCTTGCCTGTTATGTTTTATATTATATTTAAAAAAAAAAAGTTAAGTACATGTGTACAAGTATAAGCATTTGTGTTTGTAACATTATTTGTTTGGCCTAAACCGGCTTCCACTGCTTTTTGTGATCATCCTTCACCTCTTGTACTGATAGCAGCTCACATAATTAAGACTTAATATTTTATTTACGTGTTCGATTTATAAAAATGAAAACAATTTTGGGGCCAATGAGTACAGGGCCAACATTTTCGATTTTCATAGATTTTAGATTTTCATATAACAAATCATTTATATGTAAATCTAATTATTTTTTATTACCTTAGATACATCTTCTTGGGATTCCAAGCTAAAATGAGCAGTGCCTATCAAATAAACTTTGCCTCCATCGGGGGCATCCAAAATAGTTACAGTGCTGGGCAGTGTATCATCTGACTCTTGATCTTTAGGAATATTTTCATTTTGCTTTTCACCTAATAAAGAGAAAATTATAATATGTACATATTTTTAAAATTTTCAAAAATAGTTATGCATCGTCTTGAAAATATAAATAAAACTAATACTAACATTGTATAGTTATTTTACTTTAAACATGATATAATGACACTGCAATGTTTATAGTCAATACAAAAATACAGTAAATAAAATAAATATTAATATATACTTACATATACTAAAATTTGTTTTTTAGAAGATTGTCAGAAAGTGTAAGTTCAAATGGAAAATACTCATACATACTTATTCATTATTTATGTGGATCATTTCAATGTTATCATTGAAATAATGTAAGTACACAACTCTTAGTTATTTTGATTTGACCACAGGGGTGAAGCAGCAGATAAAAGCTATTCTTATACACTTATTAAACTGTAAGGTGACTCACATACTCAGAGAAGTTTTTTACTCTAAATGATCAATAAAAAATGTATATTGATTTTTTAACTGCAGGTTACTCTTTACCGCAATAAAATAGCTTTTACTTACTTAGCTTTATACTTTATCCCTAACAGGGTAGTCAGAGAGAGTGGTGCGCCAAACGCTACTATCTCTACATACCTCTTTCACCAAGTCCACTATCATCAACCCCCTCATATATGCCCTCCAGGACCTCATGCCTTTTGCATGATCTTCCTCCAGTATCTTTGATACTGTGCTTTGGAAGGTCAATCTAGGTCTCCCACTACCTCTCTTACCGCTCACTTTCCCATCCTATCCTAATGGCAAAAAAGATTTTTTGCCATTTTTTCATCATTCATTTGTTTGACTGACTAGTACCTGCCATTCCATGTACCTCTTCATTGCAGATTCGATCAGCTAAGCTGACTTTGCATATCCCATGAAGAGATCGCATCTCCACAATATTCATTCTTACATTATTCTTCTGTAATACCCACGTTTCGCTACCGTATAACAGCGTCATTATCATCACAGTATTGTGTGAGGCCAAACGTGCAGCTGTGCTTGCGTTTCGCTGTCTCATCAATGCAGCTAAGATTACGTTAACCCTATTACCGGGAGCAACTCGCCTTTCTACATCCATCTCATATCTTCCATCTCTACTGAACACATTTCCCAAATATAACACTCACATTCACTTGTTCTAATTTCTTACCATTTACAATTATTTTTCATTCAGTCCTTTTTTAATTTCTTTCAAACACCAGAACCTTTGTCTTCTTCTCTTTCAAACGTAAACTATTGATTCCACAACCTTCTTTCAGAGTGGTGATTTATATGTGCAGCTCACATTCTGATGATGCAATAACCACTGTATCATCTGCGTACAGTAAGCAATTCACATTCAGGTCACCTACTTACATATTCTTGTCACTTTATTTCACTCCTAAATAGCTTTTGAGAAAATAAAAAAACATGCAGGCAAATCTGCAAGCACAATGTCAGTTACATATATAATTATATGAAAAGTATTATCTAATTGCTAAAAAAACTAGGCCAATAATGATTTTGTTGTTATGCATGTTACTATATGCAAGTTGTATCTTACCTTCAACATTACTTTCTGGACTAGTATCTATTATAACATCCTCTGATAAAGTAGCCTTAGTGGGATATGGAGTTGAAGTAATAAAATTAGGTTTACCTGAAATAAAATATGTATATATATAATCATTATTTATATACATATAACATACAAAAAAAAATATTCACTTCTTTTGACATTTCTTCTTTTCACCATTTGTATATCTTATATTGAATTATATCTTATCTTATATTGAAATATATGTAAAATTTTCTTTACACTACCAATATGTCTAACACAATTGAGTGAAGCCTTATTCATAGGTATTGCTTAGTAATAACAAGTTGGCATAGCTAATTAGATTAATAAAATGTACATTTTGCTTCAATCTTTACTTTAAGATCAATATTAGATTCATAGATTTTATTCTTACAAGTCAAGTCATAGAGACATTCAAATTGACTTTAAATATTAAAAATTTAAGGAATAGTTTGATAATATTTTATAAGGCAAAATTCAGCATTCAGTTCCACCAACCAACATGTAATATGTTGGAAATTAGACAGAAATTTGGAACCAAGTTGTTTAACGCTTTAGGTTACCTCTTACCACCCTGCTGAATACAGATATACTTTACCACTATCGTTTGTAGTACTTTGACTCATATTTTTATGTGCATCACCACCTCCATCTTCAGCCTTTAAGAACATCTGGCATTCATTTAATATGTCACAATTAACCAATGAAGGTTTTGAAGGTTTGTTAACAAGCAGCTGTTCTCTTTCTGCATCAGAGTCCATATTTCTGTTGATTGAAATAGAAAGTACATATTAACCATTTGTTTTGTATATTTATTTTGTCATCTAATTACTGTTGGGACCTCCCGATAAGGTTATTAGCCTTTTAT
Organism: Heliconius erato x Heliconius himera; assembly: GCA_013421005.1. Lineage (NCBI taxonomy): Eukaryota > Metazoa > Arthropoda > Insecta > Lepidoptera > Nymphalidae > Heliconius > Heliconius erato x Heliconius himera. The sequence goes on along the minus strand of JAATLQ010028954.1, from coordinate 45,156 downwards.
ATAAAGACATTGTGTGCCTACGTGGATAAATTCAGTTATTCAAATTACTTATCGCAAAAATGTTATCGTATTTCTGAAGATATTTAGACATACATGTTCTAAAAATGTTTATTTATATTTCTTTTAGCAGTATAGTGTAATTAAAGCAGAAACTTATTGTAATTTCAACTTAAAATAATAAGAAACTAGATACAATAAATAATGTTATTATCGTTGTGTTCGGGGATATAATATATATAAATAAGCATACCAAGGAATATAATTGGGATTATTAATCTGATATGTCTCGGCAGTAAATTTGATTTTTCCCTTATTAATTAATAAGTACTAAAAGAAATAAACATTACATTCAAATCGACAAAGCTATAGGACAAATGACTTTAGAAATATTTTATTTTTACTCTATGAAAAATAGACAACTGAAAATATTCTCATTCAAGTTACAGATAAAATAACAATTTCGTAAAATCGATTATCGTTTGCTAAATATTAAAATTTACACACATTCAACTCAGTTATGGAGATACGATAACTAAGTTTAATATGGGTAAATTTTAATACGATAGGAGATACGATATGGTAATTGGTACTGCTTATGTTAAAGAATTTTTAAATTCTTAATAAGATTACTTATTTTGTTTGTACAAAGTTTTAATTATTCTAATATTTATTAATGACTTTATTTATCAATAAAAAAATATTTTGTTTTATTTTTCATATACAGCTTCTTGCTGAATCGATTTTACCATCGACATTCGTTTAAGTCAGTACATAAAACAAAAAGCCAAATTAAATAGTTTATAATCTGTAAATGTTACATCACTTCAATCTTTATCGAATTTGGAATTAGTAGCTCAATTTTCCGAACACATTTTAAATTTCTACTTTGCGTTTTCATTTAAGGAAAAAATAAAAAATGAGTGCGTGGAGGCAAGCCGGTCTTAAGTAAGCTATATTTCGATAATTTTAAGTCACTATCGGCTTAGTATGGAAAATATATAATGTACTTATTTTCTGATATTTTTAGTTACATAAACTATTCGAACATTGCGGCAAAAATCTTGCGAAAATCTTTAAAACCCGAACTCCGGACAGAAGCACTTAAACGAGACGAATCCCACGTTCGCATAACTCCTTGGGCTAATGGCAGACCAGCACGTAAGTTATTATTGCATTTACCTATCTAATATTATTTAGTTGCAGGTGTATACTTCGTAATCCTATTATATACGATAATTTTCTGTATGATACAAAAGAGTTTATCACTTTTACTATAAATCATTATACCCACAATTATAACTACTTTTTTTATATTTATAATATACACTACTGTTTCAGATGAAAAGGATTGAGTATTTGTGTAAGTTAAGATGCAGTTAAAGAGTTTAAATTATTTAGCATGTTGTTTAAACTAACAAATTATTGTGTTTATTTAAACATGCTATCTTAAATTTTTACTGCCAGTGTTTGTCATTATGTCCAATGCCTAAGTTTTATAGATATAGTTAATTAACTATTTAATTTAACATAATATATATGAGTTTATATGACTAATTTTTTACATGTGTTTTTTGATACAACATTTAAATAAGTTTAAAATAATTATTTTATTTTAATATGCAATATTATCATTTTCAGATTTACAAGCAAAAGCAGCCAAGTAGATGAACATAACTTGTGGCACAATCCTGAATATCATGGATATATTATTTAATTGTATAGCGATATTATAATAAATATGTTCTAAAAATACACTAAAATAATATTTTTATTTCAGTTTTGTAAATTTATTGATCTATAATCAGATAGTATATAAAATATTTAATAAATTTTGTCACTATACCTTTCCTAGGTCTTACTGAAGATAAACTTAAATACATATCTTTTTTTAGCATCACATTATCTCGAATACAGCAGGGTAGGCATAGGGAACCTATTTTCATATTAGGTGACAGAACAATGCTGTACGTTGTCTTGTTGTAAGAGGAAATAAAAATAATTCTTTTCCTCTAGTAGTAATCAAACGCATGTCAGCTGAGTTTGCAATCAGATGTGCCAGTGTATATTCATTCAGATGTACATTGGCACATCCAACTGCAAAATCAGTTGTCAGTTTTATATTCAAAAACAGCTTCACACTTTAAACTCAATGGTTGTGGTTCCTACTAAGAAAATTTTATAACAGGGTGGGCAGAGGAAACCTAGTGTTAATGAACTCTGTTCCTCTTTTTCCTCCTTGTTTCTAAAACTACATGTTGAGTTGGGACTTTGTCAATCAGAGCAGGATATGAAAATAATTTAAACTTTATTATTTCCCAAAGTGGGGATTGAACCCACAACCATTGAGTTTACAGCTTTGGATTTCCATTGACTTGACCTAATTATATCATCTATCAAACTTGTAAGACATTGGTTGACTCTCTTCACCACCAAAGCAGGAATGTGTGCAATGTATGCATATTATATTAAACTAAATTAAAAATGTTTTACATCATATATAACCATATTTGAATTGAAAATTGCTAAAAAAGTATTATAGATTTTACCAATATAATTATGATTACAAGTAATGAGTTTGTTTTATTTAAATAAAACAACATATCTAGCTCAAAAGTAGTCTCTTTAATCGAGTCACTTTAATATAAATGTTAGCATTTTTTACATCATTGGTAATATTTGTGCCTAATGGAGCTTTGGGATCAATATAATCAAAAGTCACAGTATCTATAGGACATTGGTATCTTAACTTTTCTACGCCATTCCAAGCTATCATAATTCCGTTATCAGTACATACTTTTGGTGGAGGTCTATATACATTGCAGCCAAATTTACTACCTATGTATTCTATACTTTTGAAGATAAAGTCATTACATGCTACACCTCCTGATACGACAATACTTTTACTTGTTTCACTTAATAATTTATTTTTTAAACAATATTGGACAGCCCTTTCTGTTCTATGAGCTATATGTTCTGCAATAACTCTCTGATAAGCAGCACAAAGGTCATATATTTCAGGAATTAATTCATCCCCTTTAATATTGTGTTCTTGTTCTTTTTTCTCCAATTGACGAATTAAAGCATCTTTTACACCACTAAAACTAAAGTTACAATCTCTGTTCTTAAGTAATGGTGTAGCAAATTCAAATAAAAAAGGGTTCTTTGAATATTTAGCTGCAATTTCTATAGCTCTTCCCCCTGCTATTTCCGAAAAAATAGGAATATTTTTTAATTTCATTCTCCTAGCAGCTTTGTCCATAACTTCTCCTGGAGCATTGTCTAGAGAGTTACCAAGTAATAAGAAATCATCTACATTCTGTACTACTGTTAGCAAGCAATGTCCACCCGATATCAAGAGTGCTAGAAATGGAAAATCTATATTATGATACATCCGAGCCACTAAGGCATGTGCTTCCATGTGATGAATTGGTATTAATGGCTTATTATATATTTTTGATAAATATTTTGCGTATTTTACACCTATTTGTAAACTTACTAGTAAACCTGGTTTAACTGTTACTGCTACGTAATCAACATTTTGGATTTTTAAGTCGGCTTTTTTTAATGCTTCATTTACAGCTACATCAATGTTACTGCGGTGCAAGTCTCGCGCGAATAATGGATTAACTCCACCTAATCTTGTATGTATTGCATTTTGAGAATATAATGAATCTCCTAATATATTGCCACTCCCAGTAACGACAGCAATCCCTGTATCATCACATGATGTTTCAATACCTAATATTACCGTTCTTTCATTAAAACTATAATATCTTTGGTTATGTTTTAATTGAAATGAATGTATATTTGTAACATTTTTGGCAATTTTATAATTTCTATTGATAAAATGCATAATGTTAATTATAATATACAAAGGGTAAGGTGAGAAGTCAGAAGTTCATTCTTATTTCTTTCATTTTCATTTGATCAATTCCCGATATTACAGAGTAAAAACTAAAAAGTTATAAACTATAAATAAAAACGGCAAAGAAAAACGTAATCGGTATCAGAAACGGCTTACTAGGTTGACCAACCGCTGTTCACAATCACAGAACACATATACCCAAAGTGATCACAATTCACAATGTCACATCACAATAGGGTAGGAATGCCCGATGATCATCGATTTTCGATGTACATTGATGTTAGCAGTTAACATATCGATGTTCAAACTGATGTAATGCATTAACTAAAACATCGTAACATCGATGTCAGCGGGGACACATAATCGATATTTAATCGCGTACACGTAGTTTCAAAATTATTACTTTTATAGTCAATTCACAAAAAATATTGGGACATATAATGTGTTTTTACTCCCTAATGTTTTAAGTGTCAATAACTTTTTGATTTTTGTTTTAATTAAAAAGTCGTGTTATATTGTATTTGGGTTTCATACTGTCTGTCAACAGCCTTTATATCTAGAACGATTGGAAATATCGAATTAAGATTTAAACCAATCAGATACTGTGATCTACGGCCCCATGATTTCCTGAAAAAAAAGCATCTATTTAAAAAGAGATATGGCCGTTCATATGGCAAAAAACGTGTATTTCGACACTAAAAAGAGAATCAAAATTATTAAGATACTTACGGTTGACCTAGAATTATGAAATTTGACAGCTAGCATCTACTAATCTACTAATTCAGAAAAAAAATCAGAAATTATACATTTATGGTTAAATTCTTAAAAAATAATAGACTTACAAAGGGGACAAGGTTTGATATTAATGCCGCTAGTTGAAGTGAAGTATCAGATGGAAGGGCTCTGGCTAAGCTAAGCTTGAATTTCAGAAAAGCTCGAGACCTCCAATGTTCGTCAAATTTGCGGAATCCTCGATGGGCCAGGTCGACTCGTGTTTCGTTTTTCTTTTCTCGAAGGAGCAATATGCTGTTGGCCCTACTGGCCTCTACAGCGTCACCGGGCTTTGGGAGGCCGAGCTAGAAGAGCTCTGACCTTGGCTTGATTACCGTGGAATGTACCAACAAATGAGAACACAGTGTCGCAAGGGCGTCTTCTTTGAGACTCGGATCGCGACTTGCGTTCACCGTTTGCAGTGGTGGACTTTGCTTCCCTCGGTCCCAGCTAGACCTATTGGGTAGGGCCCTTGATTCCCTTTTGGATCGTTAATTGCGGGCTACTCTCGCACCGAGGCGCGATTGAGTCACTGTAAAACTAGGACCTCGTCTCCACTGGCGACTATGGAGTGTGTGGCGTGTGTAACTGCAATTGTGTGTGGCCCTACCTACATGTTTAGGGTTGTTTGCTTTGGTGGTGGGGTCAGCATCATCGATTAATACATTCCGGGTCTACGGAGACCCTGATGATCTGTTCATTAATTTTTAAAACTTTACAAGAAAACAAAGTAACAAGTACCTATGCCCAGTTTCTAAAGTTGTTGAACTAAAATTTAATTTCAATTTCAATAGTTCATTAAGAATGTTTATGATTTTGGTAAGCAAAGAAGTTCGTTAAAACATGAATAGCTATTTCAAAAGATCTTAAGGAAGTGATCATATTATTGAGATTTTCGCTATTATTTACAGAAATTGATATATATTTCTGTAAATTATCGATTTTTTTATTTTGAATCGATTCTTCTTCGCCACAGTAGCAACTCTTTGAGATTGTATGATGTACCTAGTATTAGGGATGCCCGATGTTAGAAAAACATCGATGTTGACATTGATATCAACATCGAAGCTGTAACATCGATGTTCGATAAAATTCGAAAGAACAACATCGATGTTGGCTAACATCGATGTTGTTAGTCAACATCGATGTTAGCTAACATCGATGGTAGCTAACATCGATGTTGGCTACCATCGATGTTGGCTACCATCGATGTTTTGTTTTTTTTTCTTAAATTTTTTAAAAATTGGTAAATTTTAACTTTGAATAATTTTTAAATGAGTGAAATTTGCAAAAAAATAAATTAGACTTTTTTGTATATCGTTTAATTGCCTAGTAGAATATACATTGGCTTTTTCATCGATACTATTAGTTTAATGAAACGCAACAAAGTTTCAAATGAAAAACACAAAATTCTCCTTGTTATTTATATGGGAAATGGAAAAATCGCGATGAGACACCCCTTAATATAAAAATTAAGAGCTGCACTTTTAGCATACGTATTTTTGGAGTCCAGAACAATATTTTCACTATAATTAAAAAAGATTTTTTTTTGGCCCACCTTAATAGATAGCATAACTTAAAAATAATAAAGTAGGTAAGCATGCTAGACCCAGTTTGCAATAAATTGTTAATAAAGTGTTTGTTTGAATGTTGTAATAAACAGCTATATCATGTAGTTACTTACATGTTGCTAATACAAACTTTAGTCATTGGTGTATAAACCTATAATTTTATTTTCATTGGATAAATGATAAAACGACACACACTTCACTCATAAGCAACTACGAACTTTGTAGTTACTAGTCTAGTCTGTGGTGTGTGCAGTGCTGTCAACCGAAAGACAAAGGATTTTTCCTGTAGTTTGGTAGAGTTCAGAAAATAATTTGGAACATTTCGATAATGTTATCGAAATACTGACTTCGATGTTACGATGTTTTCATTAATGCAACATCGATGTTACGATGTTTTCATTAATGCAACATCGATGTTACGATGTTTTTATTAATGCAACATCGATGTTAAAACATCGATATTTTATGTGCTAACATCGATGATCATCGAAAATCGATGATCATCGGGCATCCCTACCTAGTATTTACTTATTACTCTGTGCGGGTGTCAGGGACCGTATTTAATATTTTAAGTACTTATTACCTATTATTCGGCGATTCCTGTCCTTTATAAAGTAAATTCCTGATTGTTGATGGAGTATCTGTTCAGTATTAGGAAGCAAATATTATAGTGAAATGTGCTTAAGAATTGAAATAATAGCATTTTTTTAAATTACTTATTGTAAGTACAAAGTGTATTTGGTAACCTTTTAATAGAAAATTTGTCTGTAAATACGCGTAAAGTGCTAGAGATACTCTATACTATTAATTTAATACTACAGTTTATTCAATTTCAAAATAAAGCAGTGTATATAAACAATTAATTTACCTGAATTCCTCGTTCTTTACTACCATGTGTACTTCGGCGACATGAATAAAATGAATATAATTGCTTCTCTCATTATAAAACAATTTTAATCATTTAAAAATTTATTCTTATTGACGTCTAAATTAGCTAACCACAATATTATTGATAATACCTAACCATTATTATGATTAGAATCTTTAATTTACAATATCAATATAATTATTTCGTATTTACAATTACTTACTTATGCAAATCTTTTTTGTCTTTCGCTCCTGTTATGTATAGAATAATTATTAAGAGACTTTGTTTCAGATTTTATGAAAATATCCATGCAAGATGCTCTACTTAAACATTTTGAAGCAGTCAACTATAGTTCACTTATGTTTTGCTATATCATATTTTACTTCAGGCTTGATATTAAGCCTTATCCAGGCAATTTTATTTTCTAGCCTTAAGCCTTTCAATAAAGTGTTATATAGAAAAATAAACTATTACCTATCATACTCATTTTATTGTCGTAAGTACATTTAATATTCTTTAAATATGCTGATTTTAACCTTAACTTTGCTTGTGAGGTCATTGTGGTGCAGTGTGTCTGATTGTAAAAAACAATTGGCAAACAATGTTCAATGTGATTTGGGTAAAAGTGTGAAGTTGCTTTTTAATTCTTGATTTTTTGTAATGTCTATAGTTTCAAAATGTTAATTAGGAGAAATACTTAAACTTACCTTTTTTTTTCAGAATTAGTGTTTATGTCTGAATGGTGGTCAGGGACAAAACTGTCAATATATGTAAAAAAAGATGAATATGATAAGTATTATGGAAAGGAACATGGCTATCTAATTATGAACCATAGTTATGAAGTAGACTGGTTAATGGGTTGGCATTTTTGTGATGGCATACAAGTTTTAGGAGTAAGTATTTTACATTAACAGTTAACATATTTCTTCTTAGCCTATTACCATCCACACAAATTAAACATTTATACTAATACAAATTAATTTCTCATAACATAATAATAAATAGTTGGAGCTATAAATTATATATTCAAATTTAACTGATTCATTTATAATATGAAGTATTTTTTTAATGTAGGGATGGATATTGGGCATCTTTTAATATCTCTTGTTTTTGCTTAAGACTTTAATTTTTTATGAAGATATTTTAAATATACTTTCCACTTTCACATTCACATTATTTTTTTTTATAATGAGTAATTTTCAATAAGAAGAAAGTTAGATTTGAAGTTAAAACATACTGCTACATACTCTTACTATCTTTAATAATTACACATATAATTTATATGAAATTATAATTTTTATTACTGTTAGTTCGATATTTCTGTTACTGACCAGTGTGGAAATCTTTGATATATTAATGATATATTTGAATTGCGATTATTATTGATATTATTATATTTTGATAAGATAAAATTATAGATTTTTTTCCAAATCTGAATTTTGAAGAGATATTTTATAGTATCATTGATAACAATAACTATCTTATGCTTACCATAAAAGAGGCAATAGACATTATATTTACATGTAATCTTAATATCTATAACAAATAATACAATTTATATATTTAACTCCTATAACATTTTTTATAAAAGTTTATTATTAAAGTGATTTTTAGTATGAAAAATCTAAGGAAGAATGTATAAGGAATTGTTTATAAAAAAAATATGCAATTTTCCCAAATAAGTAAAAAATAATTATTCAGTCCGTCATGGTGTAGTGGCACAAGCAGTATAGCTGAGTTTGATAAGAAATAAATTATTTTATATTTTCATTTTCCCTCTCTGGTTACAAGGCAAAAAGTGTTCAGCTCCGCCACTCTACATGCAATGACTCGAAATTTGGTGAAACGTGAGTAATGGAGTGTCTTAACACTAGGCTCCCTCTGTCAACCTTGATATATATGGGATGTGTAAAATTTAAAAAAGCCTTTATCTTTACAACCCTTTCACTGATGCAGTATTTTATATGTGGAACTTAGTGATTCCGTCTTTTATTCCTTTCTAAAATGTTTGTTCTTTATTAAAAGTACTTTAAATTTTCTTTTAATATTCCTAAATATGAAATTTATAGAGACTAGCGACCCGCTGGCGGCTTCGCCCGAATCCCACCTATAATTATTTTATTATTGCAATAATATTGATTAATTTAATTTCTCTTTGAATTAATGATCTTTAATATAGTAATTGTTATTGTAATTACACCTTATCTACACTGTACGTATGTTATGTGCGTAGTTTATAAATTTATATATAATATAACGAGTCTCTTAATTAACAATTGAAGTATATTAAACATAAAATAAACATTTTATAAAAGGTAGATAACAAATTAATAACCAACTTAAACAAATGTTTAATTAGTAAAACCCCAAAATAACCATAACCATGGCTGTAGGTTCGATTCCTACTTTTTATACTCATAGCATAGTGGGAAATGATTTATTTCATATTTTCATTTCATCACTTTTGGTGTTGAGTCAAAGTGCGCAATGCCTCTAGAATTCGGCGAAAAGTTCGGGGCGGAATGTCTTTAACATTTGGCTCCCTCTGCCTACCTACACGCGGGAAACAGCGTGAAGCAGAAAAAAAAATTAAATAACCAAATAATGTTTAGAAAAATATGTCATATATACTTATAAAGAAACACGAATGCTTTTCAAAATTTCCTACGTACTAGATTAGTATGAATAAGTATATTTCTTTTTTTACTTTAATCGGCAATCGTGCCAGTAAATTTACTGTTATAGAAGATTTGCATAATTTATATAAAAAATAATAAATATACTTCTATTCGTTTTATGTTAACCTAGTTTGTAATCGTTCAAACGGACGTTTCTGTTATCATGTGGAATCATTTGCATATTTTTTCGAACTTATATAAAAAATATTCTCGTCTGCATTGGCGTATCTAAGAGATATTTTCTAGGGGGGAGGGACCTGGACTTTAGATTTGAACAGATGTGTATTTGTGTAAATGTTGTTTTTATTTAATTTTTCGGGGCAATTTTTTTGTAATTAAAATTTATGGGGTGGGCACCAGACTATTCTGGGATGGACATGGGCCACCTGGCTCCCACCTTTCTAAGCCCATGCTCTTCTGTCCTTGTCATCTGTATATTTGTTTTTTACCGGGGTAAGCGAACGTCTAGTAATTGAACGTCACTCTAAGTATAGGCTCTACTGGCCTCAAGACATCAAGACAATAGATACAATTGAAAAATTATATGATGTATATATATATATATCTTTACGCTCTGACGCGATATGTGATTCATAATGCTTTATGATTAGTTGTCTCATGAATATATACACGTAATGTCTCCAGAATACGGCGGAAAGTGGGGAAGGGAGGGAACGGAGTGTCTTAACACTAGATTCTCACTTTCTCTCTGGATATTCTGCTATGTGTGTGAAGCTAATATTATTATTATTTTTTACATGAATTCACTGTTCGGTAAATTTACGTTTTTTATTTTATGTAAATGTACGCAGGTTTGTAATACGTAGACAACAAAGAAGTCACCATATTATGATCAGTATATACGGTGGTTGAATCATAGTATGTGTTTGTCTATATAGGCGAACACAATTTTTTTAACTTTACGTTGTATCCCGCATATAACAGGGTAAGCAGAGAGAACTTACTGTTAAGTCTCCATTCTCCACTTTCCGCTGAAGACTTCTAACGATTTGCGAGTTGAGTGGCAGAATTTAAAGCGGGGAAATGAAAATATTAAGTAAATCATTCCCCATTCTATGGATAGACACATTGTGAATCGAACCTACACTGCACCACGACTACCTCAAAATAACTTAGCCTCATTCATTGAGCTTTGCTCAATAACTGGACAACGCAAAAAGAACTTTTCAATTCGAATCACACAAATTGACAAATACCACTAACTCCTTGGTACCTATGTAATACCCATTTCATATATTTTTGTCAATACAAAATATTAAAATTATATAATACATAATTTTAGATAAAATTCATTAATTATTTCATGTTGTGCCTTTTTTTAGAATTGCAAAGCTTACGCGAAGAAATCCATACAGTACTTACCACCTATAGGTTGGATGTGGAAATTTTCAGAATTTGTATTTTTAGAAAGATCATTTGATAAAGATAAGGAAATAATCAAAAGGCAGATATCAGAAATTTGTGATTATCCGGATCCCGTATGGGTAAGATATTTTATTTTATATTAAAAAATCAATAGTGACCATAGCATATAATTATGCGTTTTAAATATGAAAGTCAAATGTTTTTCATAATTATATAAAGTAGGTAAGATTTTCAGGGCATCCTGTCTTAGTGCTGTCCTACAGTTCCCAAGGAACTTCCTTGCCTAATTTTACTTTTCTACGTCCATTAAAACTAATGTTGTTGCATTGCCTGGCACTTAGGCCCGTATTTATAAACCTCTCTCAAGTCTAAGATCGATCTTAAGATGTCGTTGTTATTCATAGATTACATATTTATCTAAGAAATGAAATACTATCTATGAATGAAAACGGCACCTCAAGATTGATCTCCGACCTGAGAGCGATTTATAAATACGGGCCTTAGTAAGCAACAGAAGAGTTTTATGATATGTATATTATAAAAAAAAATTACTGAACATATTTATTTAAGACTTATCTAATACATCTATTTAATAATAACGAAAACCATAAAACATATGCATTAAAGATTTCTAAAATATACATGTTTACTTCCTGATAGTACCTACGTAGGCGACCTTGACTCGCATATTATTCTAAAATAAATTATTTATAGCGTGTAAACTACTCGATTATTGCACTTCCCTATTCGTCATAGGTGTGTTTGTATCTTTAGGCTAGCTTAAATTTTGTTAAATTTAAATTATAAAATAAATGAATAATGTTCGAATGGTTGATTTAGTAATAGCAATATCAGAAAAAATAATGTTTAATATTAATTAAATAGGGAAAGCAATTATATTAACAAAATAAATACTTTTAAATTATAAATATGTACACATTTAGGATTCGAAGTCACTAAGAAAGGAATCATTTATTCGAAAAATCGTAAAAGAAAATAAAAAAATGTTATATAAAAAATAATAAGAACACTACTTATTTAGACAACGAAGAAAAGTAGTAGTAGTTAATGAATGAATATGTGATAGAATACATCAAGTGTTATCTACTACAGCTTTAAAAAATGTGTTAATTAAACTTTTTTAAAGAAAGTAATGGAAAAGAAAAGAAAATAATAGTAATATTTTAGGACAATAAAGATACAACCTGTATACAACGTCTCAAGTTGAATAAACTTTAGATTCCTTATATATAATTCAATTGTCAGATATCTAATTGTGTGTACATATGTGATTGTAACACGCTAATAATCACGCATGTTATTATATTTATATACTTGATTAAATTTTTTGGGCTAGTGGCGCACTGGCACAAAAGTGTGTGACTAAACGCGATTGGTTGTGGGATCGAAATTCCTCACTCGAGGAAATTAAATGTTTATTTAAACTTAAGTTTTCATTTCTTCGCTCTGGTGTCGAGGCAAAGACTTCCCGCCACTCAGCCTCCAGCATTCGTGGGAACGTGGGATACGGGGTGTCTTAACACTAGGTTCCCTCTACTTACTCTGCTGTGTGCTGTTATTAATTAACATTTTTACAACAAAATATTATTTTCAATATGTCCGTTAATGTACGTAGGTATTTTGGAAAGAAAAAATTGGATCAAGAGCGTCAATATAACAACCGTTACACCGCAATGCATACACACGTTTAATTTCACTGTGGAGAATATACTCTCTCAACTTTTACGGTTACTTTCCGTATGAAGTAGTTAGTAGGTATATGAAAATTAATATCGTCTGTTTAGAAAGTAGCACATTTTGAAATTTTGTGTTTTTTTTATGTTAAGACTTAAGACTAGCGGCCTGACTGAGGCTTTTGTTGTTATATGCTTTATGATGTTGTATTTTAACCATTTGTGTTTTTAATTTTTATTTATTTATTCGTACTTAATGGAAAAAAATGTTTGATTATTACATATCTGTGACAGAAAAAATATCTTTCAGTCGTTCTGTAATTCTTCCGAGAGCCTGGACAAACAGAGAAACAGATTGATAAAAAAAAAAAAAAATTATAGAAAAATATCACGTTTCTTTTGAAATTACAAACATCCCATACCATGTTTACATCATTTTATATCCTATGGAATTAATTTCTATGTACAGTCTCTATTTATATGCACATAGCCTTGAATAGCAATCAGAGTAATATATAATCTGAAACAATAGCAATATATTGTTTTGTATGCATAATATGCAGTAATTTATATTTGTTATCAATTGCAACTTGCACTAGGTCGAAAGAGAAAGTAGATAACTTTGTCTATCATTTTGTACTTTGTACATTACATTTATCATTTATTTACTGGAGGTGCAGTAAATTACGAATCGTGGGCGTTGGAATAGAGTGGGGGGAGGGTGAGGTTGGTCTCGGATGGACCATGCCAGCCCAGAATAGGCGTGTGCCAGGCACCCAGAAAAAAAAGAGTCCAGATAAATTAAAAGAATGACGCTTACATGAACATATCTGTTCAAAGCTAAAGGCCGAAAACCCTCCCTCCCAGAAAATCTCTAGATATACCCATGATGAGGACTGACGTAAAGTGTGACGATTTTATGTACAGTATTTCACCGATCTTTCACATTAAGGGGCCGTTCAAGTATTATGTAAGCAGTTTTTTTTGCATTTATTGACCCCACACTCCTTATGTCATCAAAAATAAGCAATCCTCTTAAAAGTATTTCATTGAACACATCAAAAATAAGCAAACCCAAGACCCCTCCGCCCCCCAGTGCTTACGTAATACTTGAACGGCCCCTATGCGGCAATCATAGTGATAAATTATTCCGTTCTTCACTTTGTTTCCATTCAAGAAACGGAAGCGCTTGTATTTTTTTCAAATAGATCCAGAAAATGGAAGTATACAAAATATGTGAATTAATAAATGTACATTTTAACGATTATTAATAATACATTTTTTTATATAAGTTAATAATACTCTTTATTGTACACCCATAGAGAAAATAACAATAAAATATGTAACAGAAAAAAAATGGAAATGTACAAGAGGCGACCTTATCGCTTAAACAGCGATCTCTTCCAGGCAACCTTAAGGCATAGGATATAAAGGGGAGGAAAAGGGTTGGGGTGTAAACAAAAATTATACTAAATTTATAAAGCAAACAGCATACATGTATTAAATATATATAAATATAAATACCTAATTAAACATAAATATATTACATAAGTTGTTATTGTAAATTAAATATTATAATCTGTTAAGATTTTCGTTAAAAAATATTAAGTGAGAATTGATTTACATAATACATACTAACATATACTATTATATGAGTTATATTGTGAAATTTTATAAATCTTATTAAATGATTCGTAATTATGAAAAATAATATAAATTTCTTTTTAATATTTGTTTTATACCACGTATTGCCACTTTATGTAATTACCACTGTAATTACACTTTGCATAAACAAGATTTTATAATCTCACACCACAGTGTTTTAATGGAAATTTTTAGATTTTAATAAATGTTTTTGTATGTTATTAAATAGCTAGAATATAAAAAACAACATGCGTATTTAAAACGCGATGACGGCAATTTTTTTTTTATCTTTGTCACTGAATTATTATAATCCATTATATGTAGGTAGGTACTATCTTGTTCACATGACTATCAGCTTCACGCTGTATCCCGCACACAGTAGGGTAGACAGAGGGAACCTAGTGTTAAGACACTCCGTTCCCCGCTTTCTGCTGAATTCTGGAGGCATTGCGTGTTGAGTGGCACAACTCAACGCATTTTGTGCCCCTGCGCCACGATTGGTCTCACATGACTATGTTTTCAAAAAATATTAGACGTTGCTAACTTTCTCAATAGTTACAGTAATAAAAACATTGCCATTGCAACATTGCCTTTATCGTAATTTTATTTTTATTTAAATGAAACATCATCGCAGCACATTTTATTACTGCGCTTAGGTTTTTTTTTATGTTTGCTATAAAAAATATAATACCTGGAAATTTAAGAAATGTTATAAAAGACGTCACTTATTTATATTTTTTAGTGGTTAATGAAGTATATAGATATTTTCTTATAATTTACAGCTACTAATAACACCCGAAGGGACTCGCTTCACAAAGAAAAAACATGAAGCATCACTTAATTTCGCCAAAGAGAAGAATCTTCCCTTACTCAAACATCACTTGACGCCTCGCACTCGAGGATTCACAACGAGCCTTCAGTATTTCAGGGGGAAAATACCAGCAATTTATAACATACAATTAGCCTTTGAGAACGATAGTAAGGTAACGTAGCTGTTTTTTATATTTATCTATTTTATTTATTTATTTTTTAGCTTCACTCTGTATCCTCGTATATAGCAGAGTAGGCAAAGGATCGTAGTGTTAAGACACTCCGTTCACCACTTTCCGTCGAATTTTCGAGGCGTTGAGTCGCGGAAATCAATATAAGAAAGAAAATGGAAAGTAAAATATTAATATACTAGCGGACCCGCGCTGTTTCGTCCACTTGAACTATACGAATAATATATGTTAATAATAACTCATTCCCCCGAGTGGAAATCGAACCTACAACCATCGCGTTTACAGTAACACACTTGTGCCACTGCGCCACGATGACTTCGGCCTTGAGTTACTTTATTTATTTTATTTTTCTACGTTAATTTAAATTTAGTTACATCATGCATTTCATAAAATAAATTATTTACTTATGTTTTTATTCAAAATATCCTAAAATTAAATGCGCAATGGGATCGTACGTTTTTTTTATTATTAAATAATTCAATCAGCGTTATCAGATAACCATGTTATAGGTACTTACATTATATATAGTAACTGATATAGCCAAGTCTATAGTACAATTTTTGTATTCTATCTTATTATGATATGAGTCTGAGAGTCTACATTGCTGTCATGTTTGTGTCAAGGGCAAATTTTTCTCAGATTGAATAATGCAGAAAAACATGTCGAGCTTCCTATATATTATATATTTCTTATTAAATATGCTCCTTTATTGACGTACCTGGCTAAGAGATCAGGGTGCTCGAACGGTTTCCACGAGGCGCGAGTCCGAGTCCTACGTTCAAATGTTTATATGTTTTCTACAAATATATACAGTTTTAACGTTTTTAACACTTTATAAATGTTAAAACTGTATTGATTTAGTCTTACTTACACATTTGTCCACAAAGAACTGAAAACTATATTTGCATATAATTGTATCTTTAATGACAATTAGGAATATAAAGTGTGGTCTTGACGTCAATTTTTTATTTATTATTCTTTTGATAACTGCATCATGTATTTTTGGTTAAGATTTCACTTTCTTGCGGCTAAATTTAATTTCCGAACCGATTTCCGAACCGACTGGTTCCCAAAATCAGAACCTAACCAAACTCTTATCAAAGTACCCTTGAAGTGTGTCTTTTCCAATTAAAAGAGAATCATCGAAATCGGTTATCGTGATATTGAGTTATTCGTCCGTTTATATTGCAAATTATACTATATATATACTTAACCCAGTCAAAAGTTCTGGGGTAACAAACATAAAGAAAATACAGTCAAATTGATAACCTCCTCCTTCGTTCGATTGGTCGACGTTAGTATAATCGACGCTGTACTGTAAGTGAATTTTTGTTTACAGGTTCCACCAACGTTAACCAGTATGTTGTATGGTAAACCGGTACACGCACATCTGTACATCGAAAGAATTCCCGTTGAGAATGTTCCAGAAGACGAGGCGGAAGCGGCTAAATGGGTGCAGGATCTATTTGTTGTAAAGGTATATAGATATATCTTTTTTTGTTTTTATAATTATACTCATAATTATATAGTTTTTTTGTTGTTAAAGCGTTTTTGTATGCATTTTGTATGATTAGCAATGCTATTTATGGAAATGTATAAATAACTAACTGAGGTCATCGTGTTGGAGGGGCACAAAGTGTGACTATAAACTCGACTGGTTGTGGGTTCCATCCCCACTCTAGGGAATATTTATTTAAATGTATATTTTCATTTATTTGCTCTGGTGTCGAGGCAAAGTGCGGCGTTGATTTCCGCCACCCCACACGCAATTCCTCCAGTCTGCGGAAAGTGGGGAACGGAGTGTCTTAGCACTAGGTTGCCTCTGTCTACACTGCTGTGTGCGGAATAGATAACCAATTGATGCCAGTGGCGGATATGCATACAAGCTTGCGACTGTAAACTACTAATATTATCATTTCTTCGCTCTGGTAACCAGGTATTTCAGCGCGAACACGTAATGTCTCGAAAGATATGCGGTGCGTGAGTAGGTTACCTTTGACTACTCTGCTGTATCCCGCATATAGTTATACATATAAGACTCAGTGCCGCTTTGCCATGACGGCCTTATTTACATAACTATTATATAAATAATAGTAATGATGGCTTATATACAGTACGGTCTACTAGTCGTAATAATAGTAATTGTTGCATTATATATAATACGGTCTAGTAGTCGTGGCCGACCTGATGTTAGAATTCTTTAATCGTTCACTGTAAAGAAAATAATCGAAAGTAAGAAAAATCCGTAAATGAAATCTCCTATTGTACTAATTATTATACCTATTTATTTGTTTATAATAAGAATTAAACATAAAACACCTATTTAAAACCACAAACAAAAAAAATTACAGGACAATATGCAAGACTCATTCATGAACACAGGAGATTTCTTCCAAGAGTCAGGTGTGGAGAGGGTTGCACCGTTCCAAAGGCCTAAGCGTATCTACTCCCTGCTCAATACACTAGGCTGGGCGGTGGTCACTTTGACACCCATGTTATATTACCTTTTGGGACTCTTGTTTAGTGGAAAATTACTTTATTTTTCTATTGGAGGAGCTATATTGGCTGCGTGTAAGTATTTAAATTTTTATTTATGATATGTATATTGCCGGCAATGTGTACAATCCGGTATTCTGTATGATACCAAATGCTCGGGCCTTGTATGTAAAAGGCGAAAGCAAAAAAGGGTGTATGAGCAGGTAGGTATTAGACGTTGTTGCGACTTGTTTTGTTGCTTGCATTTCATGCAGATTTTATTGATCCTTACCGTTTGTATGTACTAACGCCATCGCAGCCATAGATTTAGCGGTTTTTAAGCGTAAGTTCTGGTTACATTGGAAAATTTATAAACCTAAAAATAACTAACTTGAGGCCAGTCGTAGCGCATAGACACAAAGTGTGATTGTAAAACCGACTGGTCGTGGGTTCGGTCCCCACTCGAGGAGATGAAATATTTACTTAAATTTATATTTTTATTTCTTCGCTCTGGTGTCGAGGCAAAGCGCGGCGTTGAGTTCTGCCACTCAGCAAGCAATGCCTCCAGAATTCGGCAGAATATGTAATTTTTACTATTTGAGTAGTGTTTTAATGCAGTTATCTTTCACATATGTTTTACATTTTTTTTCTATTTATTTTAATTATATAAATGATATTATGATAGTTAATTTAATCAATTTTTTTTTTTCAGTCTACATTCTCCTTCAAAAATCCATAGGAATGTCAAAGATCAGTCAAGGTTCTTCATATGGAACAGAAAAGAAGTAATATGAAATGTTCTTTATTTCATGTTTATAAAAAATATATAAATTACACTTTAAACTAAGATAAATTCGACGCAGTATATTATATTATCACAAAGGTTTTTTCTCCCTTGATGAAAAATGTTTTCAAATTAGTTAGAACTGAATATTTATAGCACAATTTAAATTTTATGCCCAAATATGGATAATTTTCTGTCGATTTTTTATTTTATTAATTTATATCATTTAAAAAAATTAAAACTTTTTAAAAATATATATACAAATGCACAAAGAAAATTAAATATAGATTTGTATAATTTGAAAAAAAAACTATTCTTGTTTAAAAAATATATAAATGCACAAAGACGGAATTATAGATAAAAATATAAATGTTCGTTTGTTGGCAACACTTTTTTTTATAAAAAAAATGATACGGTATTAAAAACCATTATTAGGTTAAACAATGTGTGGTTTGTTTGTAAAAGAAATGTTTAATGTTGATTTTGTTGTTATAATGTATTTATTGTGTTCATCGTATTATTATTGTTTGTAAATCATTAACTTTATTCAAAAACCAGCTAACTCCATCTGCATGAACTTTACAAGAGACAGAAAAAATTTAGTTATTTTTTGGAATTATCTTTTTACTAATAAAAAATTAAAACGATTGCCTTAAAACGATTGAATATACAATCTACTAACGTATTTTTTTTTAATAAATGGTCTGCGAAAAGTATTATAGTGTTTTTAGCGTCTCTTATAAATTTCACGCAAATGGAGTTACCTGGTATCCGAAATAAAATATCGAAATGTCAAGTATCTAACTAAACCATCACAAAGGAATTGCGCGGACAAATTATTATTTGTAATATTTAAATATCCACTAAAAGAGTGTTAACACTAACGGTTCCCTCTACGATAGTGTGAAGCTAAAAAAATATTTTAGTTACTCCTAAAATAATTTGCTTTTAAACAACACCGACTGAGACTTGAGGGCAATTTACCTTTAAAATATTAGAAAGTAGGTCCTTGACAAGGTTTCATATGTTTTACTCTACTTAACTTTCTTACTTGTATTTATGTTGTTATTACGTGTTACAAAACACAAAAAAATATCTGTTACTATACATCACAAGCTTAATAATAAGTGAGCAATAAGTCTTGATTGATAAACTTATGTTTTTATTAAATAATTAGTAAATTAATAACTTAAAATAATTTAACAATATTTTATGAAATCACATCCATTGACCTTTTTCTAATATTTCTAAAACTTTTTTTTTTAGATAGGCTTATTATTAAGCATGCGATGAGTACACATGTACCATAAGTATATTAATATTCATTAATATATTGATTTATTTACAATATTGCTATCTGCATTTAATGCAGCGATTCGCGCAAAATGTATATCTTTAAATAATATTATTCATACAACTGAAGAAAAATCAACTGGTCTGATCATTTTTCTTTTCTATGATGAGTCCAGTATTTTTTTTTTACTTTTTTTAAAACAATACAGACTTATTTTTATAATTAACATAGATTAGGTATCAAATAGAGGTGACGGTAACGAATATGTACATTGATATGGATATAATGTATGACGTAAATTTTGTATACACTATATTTTATACTTTCATGTTATTTTCACAATTTTTGTATAAAGTATTGATACAATAAGAACTAACAATAACTTGTCTAGCAAACACTAAGGAATATTAAATTTGTGTGCAATTTTTTTCTGTGTTTGATACTAGATTTATTTAACATATTTTATTTTTGTGTTTCATTTGAAAATTGTTTGGTTATTTCAAGTACAGTGTAAACTTTAAATAAGGTTCCTTGATTCAACAAACATACTGCATAGTATAGTTGGTTGTTAATAATGATAATAATAGATATTATTTTCTTTAATCCATTGAACTATGTATAACACCATAAAATGCGAGATATTGAGTTTACACTGTATTACCATTTGGTAGTATATTCAATCAGCCTCAATAACATCACAAGCAGTTTTAAACTTCCATTTATTTAATGCATGTATTTACATTACATTTGTCTTATTCATTGGCCTTTCTTGAATCACATTTGAATGTTTCCTTAGCCTGATACAAGTTTGTATTAAAGAATGTAGCGTAATTTGTATGTTTGTTGATAGATACTATGTACAAGTACCTTGTTTATAATTGTTATGTATAAACATTTTTATTAAACCCTTTTCAATCAGTAAGTAGTTTAATTTTAATCCTTATCCCAATAAAATGGTAATCATGAAACTCATGTTAATAATAATTAAAATAAAAAATATATTTGACTACATTTTTATTATTTTAATGTTTCATAAAATAATTTAAGATCTGATTATAGAATCCTCATAGTTTTTCTATAACTTATGACATTTACAACATTTATGGTATGTCCATTTTACTTAACCTTAATATAAAATCAAGAAGATACATTTGTACTTTGATTTCAATTGGTTTATTAGTAACAAAAAAACCAGGTACTCCTGCTTTTTCAAGAGTGTCTTGCTGGTCACTCACCTGGAATACAAATAAATATAAATTTTAATATTGATAAAATATTAAATATTATAAGACATTTTTACAATACAAAGTCCAAGTCCAAGGAGTGTTAGGTATGAATAAAAATAGGTTTTGTAGATTTAATTATTTTGATGAGATACATTTAATATATTTGAAGTTTATTTATTAAAATCAAAGTCTTTAAATTAATGTGCATTTTTTTAATGTATTAAAAATATAATTATGTATATTTAAAAATCCTTTTGTTTACATACAATTCACACAAATTATACAAGAATGTTTGTACTCAACTGTACTTGTAGTTAATTATGATGTGATTTTTATAACTAAAATAAGCATTACTTTATACCTTTTGATCTAATTGTATAACCAGTTTCATATCAGTTTGTTTAAGTTCTTCCTTGTGTCTACGGAGTAGCACATTTCTTTTTGCCTCTTGTTGTTCTTGAATTGGTGTAGTGTTTATCATTTCTTGTATTTCTACTGCAATGAAGTTATTTATTTATTAATTAAGATTTATTAGAAATATGAATCATAGTACATTATATAAAAGACTGACTCACAAGTATGTTTGTTAATAATCTGTAATCTTTGCTGAAATAAGTGTTTTTCAGTAAAATGTTGAATTTCCATTAGTCCTTTAACTATTTCAAAAACAGTATCATTTAGAAGACAATTTGCCAATCCTGACAGTAATTCAATGGGCACTCTCATTTGATATTTTCTGCAAAATTTATTCATAATACTTATTTAGAAAACGTATAAAAGTTTGAACGTAGCGGGACTCGAACCCGCGCCTCCTGGAAACCGACCAGGCGCTCTGACCACTAAGCCATACATTCTCAACGTCGGTTTCCAGGAGGCGCGGGTTCGAGTCACGCTACGTTCAAATTTTTATACGTTTTCTAAATAAGTATTTTTCTTTCCCAAGTGTGGAATAACACTTTAAAAAATGTTTAAAAAAAATATTTATTCATAATGTTAATAAAATAAGATTTTGTACTGATCAAACGAAAATGTTATTGTTAAATACCGCATATACATACGGTGGTAGTTCTCGCGCCATATCCTGTAATTGTTCTAATAAAAAATAAAGTTTTCTTTGTAAAGCTTCAGGCGTCTGTTCAACTACATCCATTGCTAAATGATGTTCTACATTACATGTTAATTAAAAATATATTTTTATTTATAAGTTTATATTTATCGTTCTATAATAAACTGATAAAAATAAAACAAATAAATGATGTTAACAAAACGGAAACAATACTTGTAATTTTGTAGTTTGCACTATATAAGTAAATATCAATAATAAATTGTCAACTGTCATTTCGACATTTATTGATGACAGTCCACAAAGCACATATACCCACAGTCTATCCATAAAAAACAAATATCTATACTTCAATAATTAATACAAAATATTAAGCTATAAACTAACATATTTGTAAAATATTATTTTTACTGACCCATGTAAGGTACGCTTTTTTGTTCGATAGATTCTATTTAAATGCTAATTGCTTTTATTATATTGAATAAATATTTACTATAATTTAGTTCGGCTTTACGCATTTTACTTTTTTAGGATTCACTTTATTCGTCGACCGGTACATATATCAATACGGTACTAGTTTTTATAATAAATGCTAAATAGAACGGTAACACTGCATTTTTAGATAACCTGACATTGACACTTGATAATGACTTAAGTATTTAGCTCATCCCTTTGGGTATATGTATTCTGTGATTTAGCTATTGATATAAAATTGTTAAAAAACTGTTTCTTACTTGTTATATTTATTCTTATGTCATTATTCAATTCTAAAAATATTGCGTAGAATTAAAAAAAGACGTAACTAAATTGTAGTTGTCGCAATAGAATACAGTATTGCTGTGGGAAACAAATGTAATTCTGAAAGTTGCTATCATGTATAAATTGTGTATTTTTATTGCTCTGTGTCCTATCATTGTTTTGAATGCAGATTTTCAAAATCAAATTCGATCTACCGTACTTTTGTAAGTATTAAAGTATTTCAAAATGACTCAACTTACAGATTTATCGAAGTTATTGAAATGATATTATTTATTGTTGCAGACAATACAATGGAGGCGGATATTTGTTTCCTTATCCTGAGCAATGCCTCGAAATATTAGATGCATTTGCTCAAAATGCATCTAATTTTACACTTTGTTCTATATTGAATGCTAGACCAATAACAGTGTGTGAAAGATGTGTGGATAAATATGTTATGTTTCGTGACAAATATCAGGAATTATTAAATACAACAGTTAATGGTACATCATGTAAATCCATATTTATTTCACATGACAGATTAAATGCTGTTCAAGATTTTCATGATAATATACAGGCGGTATGGGATAAAGGGCAATGTAATGGTAATGCATATACTTTTAACAGTAGTAGCACAACAACAGTTGAATTGTTATAAAATGTTATATATTTTAAGTGACTTTAAAATTTTCAGGTTGTTTTGAATGGAACCATGGCATTCCCTCACTTAAAAATGATACAATAAATTTTCATAAAATATATAATGATACAATGAAGTGTATAATTGATAACATGTTGCCACAGAATAATGATGTGTGTAATAGATGTATGCAATCATATCTTCAGTTAGATGAGTTTTATAAATCATTGAGTTCAGATTCAATTGGTGTTGACAGTGTATGTATAGATATAGTTGACTCTGTAAGTATGATTTTATTTTGTGTTATTAATTACTTACAACAGCTAAACATGAGTATTGTAGATGAGTGAAAGGAAGATGAACAATGTAAGCATGCTATCTTATTGTAGAATGTATGTAGTCAGTCATCAGTGATATCAATTTAATATTATAAAGATCAATGGTCCTTACAAGGACATGTCAAAAGGAAAGGGTAGGTAGGTAAAATAGAATAAAGCCTAATACTTACTGCTCTTAAAAAACTAAAATAAAATTCCAATCGTAATTTGTATATATTTATAATTTAATTTTACATTTTCTCATTTGACAAGTTTGTCTATATGTAATGACTATATATCCGTTTATACAATTGAATTCTGAGAAAGACAATAAATGGTAAGGGACATATAGTGTCCTTAACATTTGGCATCTCATCATCATGCTCTCAGGCTACAATAAAGGATAAAGCATGAATTTGCAGTTAATTTTTAAAATAAAGGTAAGAAATAAACACATTTTTCTTATTGCCTATAGATGAATGCTACTCGTTCAATATGGAGTAAAACACTAAACTGCTGTAATCTCAGGAGAACTCCTGAGATTGTGTTTTTGTGTTGTGCTGGTATTATATCCTTTTTACCATTGTTGTACTATATAAGTGTACGATACTGTGGTCCCATAAGAGATTTACCTAATGTTTTAAAGCGTAAGTATTATTACTATATGTATTAATAAGCAAGTGGATATACAAAATTATGTTTAATGTCCCAAGACTGTTACTGGCCTTAAGTTAAGAGCAAGACATCCCAACACAAGTATTATAATTACTTTCTGGGGTTCGTCTCACCAAAGAAATATTTGTATGATGTGGGAAATAAAACAATTTTTCTTTATACAAACAATTATAATGTCAACAGTACATATTTATTTTATTTGGGGTCGGTCATGGTGCAGGGGCACAACTGTGAACCCAACAGGTTTTGGGGTCAACTCCCACTCCAGGAAATGAAATATTAATATTTTATTTTCATTGCTTTGGTAATGAGGCAAAGCACAACATCAAGATCCACATGCAATGCTTAAAAAAATTATTAGTGTGTGGGGAACGGAAGTGACTTAGGGGCCATTCAAGTATTACGTAAGCAATTTTTTTGCAATTATTGACTCCCCCCTCCCCTATGTTATCAAAAATAAGCAATCCTCTTACCCCCTCCCCCAATGCTTACGTAAACATTGGCATATACATTTTTTTTAAGGTATTTTTTATTGATATTTTATTTGTATCTACATATATAAAGACACTGACTGAGGAAAGACGCACGCACAGCCGTAACCGCTGATAGTAGAAACGTGAAATTTGGACCGATTTATATTTTCAATTTTGGAAATCAACTAAGAAGAGAATTTGAAAAATTTCAACCCTAGAGTGATGAAATGGGGGTTGAAAGTTTGTATAGAAAAAAAATTAAATAAGCACCGATTTTTATAAAATTTTAAATTCAGACTCTTAAAAATATTTCATTGAACACGTGTTTCGTGGTTTATTTTAATTCACCCCCTAAGGGTGCAAAAAAGGGGTTGAAAGTTTGTATGTAAAAATCCTTAAATCGCCACAGATTTTTATAAACTTTGAAATTTAGACTCTTGATAATGTGCCATTCCCGCTAAATAGATATAATAAACTTATATATTATATTATAACTAATAGTTATATCGTCTACCATACATACGTCTACCAAATATAGCCATAATATATATGAAAAAATAAATAACTTCTCCTTACGTAATTACTAGCTAGACCCCCCACCCCCCATGTCATCAAAAATAAGCAAACCCAAG
>JAATLQ010028954.1:0-19351 GCA_013421005.1 Heliconius erato x Heliconius himera | reverse complement strand
CTGTTTATATTTCTTTATTATGTATGTGTATTCTATGTAGTTTATGAGATAGTATTTGTGTAGGTTTATAAATAAATATTATTATTTATGTTAATATCTCTATATGTAATTTTCTTGTATCTTTGCACCGCGCCATGCCCGTTCTTTTAAATTGATTCTTTTGATTAGGTTGCCTGGAAGAGATCACTCTTAGTGATAAGGCCGCCTTTTCACATTTTTATTTTTATATGAATTTATTTTTTAATTTTGTAATTTTCTGGTGTGAAATAAAGAGTTTTTATGTTATGTTATGTTATGTCATTTACATTATATCACGGGTTAATCTAATGTGCTTGCGGTAAACCATTGTAATATCGGATGACAATTAATTACGAATACCCAATTCTAACAAATTGGCTATAAGCGCTGAAACCATAATTTTGTAACCAAAACGCATAAAAAATATGAAATAATACTCGTCATAAAGATAAAAATATATATTTAATGGAAAATGGTTTAATTTAAACGACATTGCTTTTTTGTATATATTATTCATGATGGTGACACACATAAAACTAAGGTATTAAAAAAATCCTGGCAACCGTCGCGGCTTATAATTTATTTACTTTATATTTTCATTGTTTTAAAAAATATATATTTATTTAGTTATTTTAATTAGTTTTAAATGATAATGGTTGCAATGAAAATATAAAAGATACATATAACTATATAAAATTATACCATTTGAAATTTCTATACCTAATTTCACGTGAACTGTTCCGAATTACAACAAATCTGCGGTCACAGGCTTATTGGAATTCTTTTATGAGGAATGTCCATTGTCCATGCGTTTGTACTGATTTTTGTCATTCACATTTTTACAGCTTAATATATATTCCATGGATTGGATTGGATTAAAATGAATGAAACGAAATTTTAAAATTATAATTCATTTTTTGTTGAAATGAAATCTATCAATGATGCTCACGTCCATTAAGTCTTAGTATTCCAATTTTATTTTTGTTATAATCTTTAAATAGCTTACAATTTGTCTTTAAAAAAATATAAGATATGCTTTAGTTGCAGACGCTTTGACTTTTTGAGAAATGTCGCGTCTAGTGAAATAAAAGAAAAATATAACCATTAATCATCTGACATAAACAGGGAACGTTAAAAACTGCCAAAATAGGTCAAATACGCAAAGCAAGCTGCGTTAGTCAAATTATTAGTATGTTTTCCCTAAGGACGGTTTCTACTGTGTACTTAAAAATATGATCCGAATCGCTGCCGAAAATGCTAAATCGGGGAGAATTATATCCAATTTTCATATTTTTTAACTTTTCACTGATCTTAAAAAGCGTTATTTATATTAACAATCTAATTTGATTTTTATTGAAATTGTATTTTTTTTTCTATTCGCGTTGTTCATTCTATTTATTATATGCATTCTATTTATTATATAAGGGATATTTTATTGAGACCCTTAATAGAAGAAAATGTATAAATTACATATTGAAGTTAAGATTTTTTCTACAAAGAATCGCATATAAGTTTTTTACATTTTACTAGATTTACAATTAATCTAGAACATTCAGCTGGAAATGGAGAACGGAGTGTTTTAACACTAAGTTCCTTCTGCCTACCTTGCTGGATACAGCGTGAAATTGATAAAAAATCTATGATGATAACATGATTTTATACTGTATTAGCAAGAAACTTCGTGGTACGATCAGATCAGGTCATATGGATAAAATGCAACGGTCAATTTAGCAAATACTAGGATGAGTAACGTATTAGTTACTTAAATGTATCACTGCTGCACTAATTGCTTTTGAATTGGTTTTTATTTTAGGAATGTTTAGAGTTAATTGTTGTATTATAAATTAAAATGTCAATATGAGTCAAAAAATATTGTTGATTTTAATTTTTTTTTATTTTATATAAATGGATCTAAAGTTACATATTATACTGTAAACTATAATTTTTTTTGTTACTTATCGCTGTATACTCCGCATATAGAAGGATGGGGAGAGGGAACCTATTATTAAAGCTCAACCGCTGACCCTCACTAACATCCTATATCCGAGTCGTTACCTATAAGTGGCACAACTCAACGCTTTAAAAACCTAAAAAAAAAAATATTAGTATTAGTTATTTGTATGGCTTTTTATTTTTAAAATAAAGAAATATTATTTTATCTTTTCAGTGCAGATAGGTAAGGCTAAAATGCAATGAATGACATAAGTATTATAACGCAAAAAGTAGATATTGAAACACTTATTCACTTCCAATAGCTTTATTTCTTACAATAATGTGAATTGTGAATTATACTTCACTGTACTGCTCGCTCTAACCAACACATTTTCCCGCCCAAATTTGACATTATAAGCGCGCGTCTTTCCTTTCCCGCCAAGCCCTTCCCCGACCGCTCGGCGACAGCGTACCCGAGAGTTGCCGACGAGCCGGGTGACGCGTAGCAATATATTTACTATACATCATAATTCTTATTACAATAATGTATCAGGACATTGGATATAAGCCAAAAAGGTCTATTCGTAAAGTTTCTCATATTTAGGAAAATTTTACCAGCTTCTACATACGAGTATATGCAACTATATATTGTATTATATGAAATATTTGTTTCGTTCATTTGCAAATGAATTATGTCTCAACATACATAAAAGTACACAACTTTATTAGACTGCCATTGAACAAGCCAATATTCTCATACTTTGACACTTAGCTATTTTTACTATCTAGTAAAATTGACATAAAATAAATTCTGCGATGAAACTTAATCTAAAGATTACATTGGAATATACACGATTTTTTATGCAATATAGAAAAGAGTGTTTTTACAGCAGCTAAATGAAAATCTTACACCATTCTTAAATTTTATATATTTCGTTATAATTCTAATAGTATAATTCGTACGTAAATACTATTTTCAAAGTTAGTAGGCAGTTACTATAAATCAAATGTCAAATAAATTTCTAATTTACCCTGTATATGGGATTTACATTATAATTGAATTGATTTCGTGTAAGCTTTGCCTTAATGTTTATTCATAATATTGTAAAATAACATTATTGTATAATCCACTGCGTATTCAATTCAAATAGAAAATGTTCGTACGATAAATGATTGTATTCCATATATTGTTTGGGCACGTTTCTATGGTGCCTGTCGAATATTCGAAAACAACAAAATAAAATTGAATACGTTACGTGACGAATGTGGCTGAAATGTCGGGCATTTTTATTTGGTTTACTGTGAGTATGTATACTTTCAGATTTAGGACTTCTATTTTTTATTATTTTTTTTGTCTTTTTCTCCTTAGTTGATTAGTAGTACAGTTCATTAGCTCATTACACTCATTATTATTAGTATATATCATACACATCTACCATTGTAACGATTCATACCAGAACTAAAATATGGAGGTAAATAATATAATTCAATCAAAAAAATAATAATTTGTAAAAAAAATATTACAAATATAATTTATAATATTAGTTAATTTATAGCTTAAGATAAAGACAATCTTATAAATAATAGTTTATTTCAGTTCTTTAATTACGCGTTCCGTTCACAAGTAATATTAAAGTGATGTAATATACCGTAGGTAAAACACGCAGATATAATATATTTATTAAAAAATAATTTAATAATTATATTTAATCATTGTGTATTATAATTGAAAATAAATAATAAGATAATTAATATTTTAATTATTGTAAAATATCATGTTGGCTGAATAAGCTATTGTCATCGTCAAAGTCAAGAAAAAGGAAAGATAGAGAGGGGAGATGGCGGACGTGTCTGGAGAAGGATAGTTATTCAAAAATGATTAGAGAAGTATTAATTTATAATTAAGAGATATTTAGTTACATTTTATATGTAAGAAGCAAGTGAGTTAGTACATTTCATAGTGATATAAGTATTTGAAGCTGGTAAGATAAGTTATAAGTGCAATTGTTTGGTTTGAAATACTTCGTCGGTAAGTTTTTAATAGATTATTATTATTAAAACAAAGAAGAGTGATATTAATATGCATTATTATCTTAAAATTGTATGCACAATGCCGTCAATATCCAGAGATAAATATTATTTATTTAGTAAATGGAAATAAATGCATGAAGATGTTTTATGAGGTATGTAAAATTACAATTAAATTAATGTACGCATGCCGCCATCTTTGTTAGATGCGTGTATGTGAATTGTGAAATGAGAGTTAAATGGGTTTGGTGAATAATAATTACTTATAAATGTAATGTCTATATATGTTAGTAAATATTTAACATGTTACTATAAAAGGAAATATAAATTATTAATATTTTATTGTATAAAGTTTTCTGTTTGGAATTATTGTTATTTGACTGAAACTCGAACTTGACATCCACTTACCTCTATATTATTTGATTTATTACATGCATTGAAATAACACTAAATAAAAGTTGTTTCAATAATCTTTTGTTTTCCATTAAGATTCTAAAAATTAAATTAAATTAGCTTCACGCTGTATCCCGCACACAGCAGGGTAGGCAGAGGGAACCTAGTGTTAAGACACTCCGTTCCCCACTTTGCGTGTTGGCATTGCGTGTTGAGTGGCAGAACTCAACGTCGCGCTTAACCTCGACACCAGAGCGAAGAAAATGGAAATATAAATTTAAGTAAATATTTCATCTCTTCGAGTGGGGATCGAACCCACAACCAGTCGGTTTTGCAGTCACACCTCGTGCCGCTGCGCCACGACCGGCCTCATTAAGATTCTATGTGATTATTATTATTGTTACATAATTTATTTTTAAGCGTGTACTGAAACTAATATAAAAAAATGGATGTGCATTTTAAACAGCAGCAAAAAATCTGATTAAACATCGTTCCTCGACGTTTCCCGCCTTCTAATGAGCAACGCTGAGAAAATGCAGTTAATTGAAGAAGGAAAGCTAACAAGAGAAACTTGTTGGACAAAATTATAAATAAAATACGTCTTAACTTATTATAATGTTTATTCATCAAGTTATGTTGTGCAACAATGAAATAGATGGACTGAACGGGAAGGATGTGGATACGATGCTCAGTCGTGTAAATTTCGTATGTCTTTTCCCAGTCTTGTCAAAAATATGATGGCTATATATTCCGTTATATAGCATACATATATCTTAACTCTAGGTTTCCAGGTTCCTAAATTCCCTACGCCTATCCTTCTATGTGCAGAATACACCACGAAGCTAAAAAAATATTATAAAAACAATTTTAATCATAGGAAGCTAAAAAGTATATTTTAGTTATACTTATTTCAACACGATACTTGAAAGCTAATAGATTCGTCTATATACAGATAATTAATAATTGTTTGTTGAAGAACCATTTCGAAATTGAGATCGCAATTATATCCATCAATTAATAATGTTTCTGGTAGAAGTTTAAATATACTCTACTTTAATATAAATTACCTTAAATCTGTTATACTGTTATCTGTTATGTGGGTTCGATCCCTACCTCGAGGAGATGGAATATTTATTTAAATTATATTATATTTCCATTTCTTCGCTCTGGTGTCAAGACAATGCGCGACGTTGAGTTCTTCTACTCAACACGCAATGCATCCACGAAATCGGCGTGGGGAACGGAGTGGCTTAACACTAGGTTCTCTCTGGATACAGCGTGAAGCTGATTTGATTTGGTTTTAATGTTAAGAATATAAATAAACCACAGTGAAAACTATGTCAAAGTGCGGAAAGACGTGTATTGATCGTGGTCATTTCCTTGAAATAACCGTAAATTCTTACGTAGTGTAATAAAATCGATCACTCATAGTAAGTGGGTGTCTGAGAAATATTTGTTGTATATTTTCCTTTTAATATTTCTCATATTGTGGGTTGTGATATATTTATGTCATGCGTAACGACTAAAGTCTTAATCTATGTTGGATTTATCCAAGTATTGTAGCCCTTACAGGATTTTGAAAGCTTTTATATGAAGTGCGTTTGTACTTATTTTTATAATAATTATTGTCAAAATGCCTTTTGTCTTGTTTGTTTTGTCAATGCGGCATTTCCTTACTTATTATTACAATAAAAAATCCTGCTTAAGCTGGAAGAATAGATTTTGCATTTTTTATTTTCTTTGTTTTTTGTTTAACTTACATTAATAAACCTCTTTATGATTACCATCTAAGGGTGCTTTTAATGTGAATTGCCTGAAGTGTGATAATATCGAAGGCTCTACATTCTTAAAGATTAATTGAGGTCTCCCCATTATCGGGGAAAAAACTTCTGTGTTATAAATACATTATAAAATGGGCTCAAAGAAAGAAGTGTAAAATTAATATCGATGAGACGTCAGATGTAAAAAGTTGCTAAGCTAACTTTAACAATTTTAAAAATCACAGTGATCCAACGCTTATTTTAATGATTTTCAGCAACTTTCGAAATTTTTATTAGGATCAGTTTTCAATGGAAACTAAGTTGTTTGCCAGGAACAGAACAGACGGAGACCAGGAACAGAACTTTAGGTTCAGATTTTTTTTTGTTCAGTCAATTGTCAGGTGGATATTGTTTTATTATGTTATCAATAGCCTATGGATACGATTCTGTAAAGTGGAACAAACATCCATGCTCACTAACTTTTACATTTATATGATAAGTGGTGATTATAATATTTTTCTTAATAATCTTGTGACAAAATGACAATGTGAGCTACTGTTTAAGGATTTTTTTAATGATTTTCTTTGCTAATAACATCTCTTTCCGGTTTTCAGAGAAAAGTTTCATCTGAGAAGCATTAATAAAGAAAAGTGCCTAAATTTTACTTTATCGACGAAAATATTTCAATGAAAAATTTTCATATATTTTTTTTCTATAAAAATGAGAACAACCATTTTGCCTTGTTGCGATATACTCATACTCATAATTTTTTTAACATGATTTTTATATAACAATTTATATAACATGATTCGGCTTGTCAATAATGTAGATCATGTACATATACAGGTGGAAGTGTAAGCACCACATTAAATGAAATAAAAGCCTAATATAAATCAGAAAAAAATAAATTTCTAAAAATAAAAAAGTTATTTTTTCAAACAAAATAAATAGTAAAATTGTAATTTTAAAATAAAACGCCATTTGTAAGGACGACGCACGCACACATAAACCTATCAAAGGAACACCGCCACACACGGCTCATTCCGAAATCAAGTCGTAGGTATTGGCGATAAAGTTCAAAGTTGTTTAACCTTTAGTAGTATTTTTGTAGTAGTAAGTGTTTATTTTATTGGGATCTATACGTAATCGCGTCACACGAAATACAGGTATGGATAAAAATCGTGAAATGAAAAAAAAATCCTACGTCCAAACTGTTGAGGCATCTTGATTAATTTCTTTAGGTATAGGTTTGAAATATTTTACCCTATATGCTGTTTCCGTAAATGGAGCGCTGCCTCTTCCACCCTGTATATATGAATATATTGGTCTAATGAAATTAAGAAACAAACATTATAAAAATTATATTCAAATTAACAGTTTTAATTTATAGTTTCTTTATGTTATTCTTATAATTTATATTATGTGTATACACCTTAACCCATATAGACCTGCCGTGCCCAAATGGGGACATTTATAAAAGTACCCTCGTTATTTTTATGTTTTTATGTTTATGCAGTTCATGTCTACGATTGTGTCGATAAATAATGTATCTTTATGTTGTAGCCGTAAAAGACATTTAAAATACATTTATAATTGTTCATTTTGTGCCTTTTGTGGAGCTGTTGCATAAATTAGTGAAGGCAAAAAGTAAGTATTTTTTATTCTTAACTTTTTCTTCTAGTTACGTTTGTTTTGGTACAAAACATACTCAATTACATAGTATATTATATAATATAATTATTTTTAATTAGAAAAGAAGAGTTGTAATAAGATAAATTTAGATTTTACTATGCTGTCCCCAATTAGGGCCAATGGGCACATCAGAAGTAAAAAAATATTTTTTTATTGGTAGGTCCATCTCAAGTTCATAATGATAAGTAGAACATTTAACGGTTGCAATAAAAACCAGAGTCTTCAAGAAGCAATTGAGGCTGTCATTATTGAAGAAGAAGACGTCGGAGAGGTAGATTTAGTTGCGCTGCCTCCAGAATCAAGTGTGGTTACCGATGAAGAAAAAGGAGATGATGACAACATACAAAGCACTGCTATTCCACGAGACAGACCAGACAGGGTGGAAGTGTTTACTAATAGAAATAATCGACAAATGACTTATACTGAGGGAAAACTCTAGGAGCCAATCCTACAGAGCTTTTGGGTACAAGAGTAGTCAAACAACTACTCGACAAACTGGATACTAATGCTAATGACCGTGTCATATACTTCGACAATTTCTTTTCTGGTTACGTATTGTTTCGAGATTTACAACAGGCTGGCTATCGAACAACTGGTATTGTTCGCGAAAGTAGAACTACAAATTGTCCTCTCACAGCAGTAAAGGATATGAATTATGAATGAAAACCGCTTTGACTAAGTCGACCGAATTTTATTTGTGCGATGGTTGGACAACAGCGTCTGCACAATGGGGTCAAATTTTGACAGCGTTCTTCCTCTGGGTAAAGTAGAGATGGAGTGCTGTAGAAAAGAAAAAAAGGGTCGTTGGCATTCCGCACGTTTTTCAAAACTGTAACAAAGGTATGGGCGGGGTGGATCAGGCAGATCAATCTATTTCCCTGTATCATACTGCTGTACGTGGTAAAAAATGGTGGTGGGTTTTACTTACATACATGCTGGATCTCGCTGTTGCAAATTCATGGCGCCTACACCTACTAAGCAATACAAACAAGATAGATCAGCTTGATTTTCGTCGTTACATCACTCGTCACTATTTGAGATACGGAAACAGCAGCGTATCTATGCGCCCAGCAGCTTCTGCAGTGCCAAGTCTGCCTCTGGGGTGGGACACTACCTCCAAAAACTTTCCCAGCAACTAAGTTGTGCAGTGTGCCATAAAACGGCACGTTGTCAATGCAAAAAGTGTTGTAAAACACTTTGCGTCAAAAAAAATTGTTTCGAAAGTTTAATATCACTTGAGCCTAGTGGCTCCATTTGAGGACGGCTTTTTTTTATTATTAAAATAAAGTAAAATAATTATTTTTTTTACATTTTTTATTTTATTACATCGGAATCTACCAATTATTACTTAAAAAACTTTTTATTTACTGCTAGTTAAGATATGGGTCTAAATGGGTTAAATTTTATTGTAGTATGAAATGATCGATGGCTTCAAATATCTTAATCGATATTCTTATTGAAATTTATAGTTCCTTGGGGCAGTATCGTCGTGTCGTGCTTGCCCTCATAAATCTGTTCGTAATAATTAAGTTACAGTAATTAAGATTTGTGGCGATATACATAATATAATATGCTAAATATTATTAATATTATTTTAATTATTTTCATATTCTAAATATTATTATTATGAGCTGTCTAAAATTATTAATAATTATTTCTAATTTAAAGGCATTAGATATAGTATGAAGTTAGAATCAAAAATACAAAAATTATAATAAATTGTTTTTATTGATACAATATACATTTCCATTGTAGTACGCAGATATCTATTGCATTAATTCAATTCAATTTAATTCAAATTAATTAGATTGTAGATTAAATTCACATACTAAATATTATAAGTAACGGATTTCTCCATTTAAATTAGGAAGTTAAAATAAAATAGTGTTAATGCCAGCCCTTCTTTAGATAGTATATCTCAGCTGTCTGTCACAATCTGACGCGGCAAAATTTCTATACGGCTATTAAATAATACCTATACAGACTCCACGAAAGCAGCGAGAAATTATTTGCAGATCCATTTCAGAATGTCAATTAATAAAACAAATTTATAAAGCATTCCAAAGAGGCAGTTTAAAACTTTTAATACTAAATCCAGTTGCCGACAACACGTTGGCCCAGTAATTTGTGTAATAAGATTATTTCAATTTATTATTCGACTTATAATCAACTAGGAACCCGCCTGTGGATTCCCCCGCCTAAACTTATTGCTGTATTATAACTAAATTATATAAGATCTTTACATATATTGTGACTTATATGCTACATAACTAAAACATTTTATCTAAATTCGTTAGTTTTTGCGTTAAAGATAAACAAACATACATCCATACAAACTATCACTTGTATAATATTAGTATAAGCTTCACTCTGTGTCCCACGTATAGCAGGGTAGGCAAAGCTAAGGGAAGCT
Source organism: Heliconius erato x Heliconius himera (assembly GCA_013421005.1). Classification (NCBI taxonomy): domain Eukaryota; kingdom Metazoa; phylum Arthropoda; class Insecta; order Lepidoptera; family Nymphalidae; genus Heliconius; species Heliconius erato x Heliconius himera. Next base: position 9,115 of record JAATLQ010028954.1, on the reverse strand, counting down.
AGTTAACACACTTCGTTCTTTACTATACGAGAATTAATTAGATTTTTATGTAAAACAATAATAAAAATCTTTCAATCAATGTAAAAAAAATGACAGTTTATATTATGGTATACTCTATTAAAAAAAACCTCATATTACAGCATAAAGAATATTAACGAATACTTTGACATAAGCTTCATTTGATCCAATTTGATCGATGAGCCATTTTTTTATGTATAACCGGAAAATATATTTTTTATTTAAATATTCATTTAAATAAATATTTTCGTTTCTTCGCTCTAGTGTCGAAGCAAAGTGCGTCGTTGAGTTCTGTCACTCAACACGCAATGGCTCCAAAATACGGCGAATAATGGGAAACGGAGTGTCTTAAAACTAGGCCTAACTCTCTGCCTACTTTGCTGTATCCGGGATATAGCGTGAAGCTGATTAAAGATTAATATATCTATCCACGTTTTGGTGAATACGAAAACACTTTTATAAGACCCACAGGCAAATTTGAATTGAATACTTTTATTGATTTAACTGAGATGTAAGTAACTGTTGTTGTTCTTTTTAGGGTTCAGTACTTTTTGAGAAAAAAAGGAACCCTTATAAGATCACTCTGTTGTCTGTCTGTAGGTCTGTCTGTCTGTTTGTCAAGACCCTTTATCTCAGGAACACTTAGAGATATCGAGTTTAAATTCAAACCATATAATCAGTTGTGCGGCCCCATAATTTCCTGATAAAAACATATTTCTATATTAATAAAAAAAATGGCCATTTATATCGCAAAAAACACGTATTTCGACTCTATAAAGGAAATAATAATTTTAGCGTTCCGGTTAACCTTGAATTATGAAATTTGGCAGCTAACATCTACAGGTAGTACTAGTATAGAAAAAAATCTGAAAACTATACATTTGTATGTGTATATGGTAGTAAAGCCGCTAGTTCATGTAAGAGAATGTACCAAATGAAAGGGCTCTGGCTAAGCTAAGCCTGAATTTCACAAAAAGCTCGAGACCTCCAATTTTTTTACGGAAAAAAAACTGATCTAAAGTGAGAGTAAATTCTCTTACTCTCACTTTAGATCAGTTTTTTTGTTTTTGTCATTCTTTTTTATTATTACAATTATAAGTATTTCACTTAATATCAACAAGAACTTTATAAACCAATCTACTTAAGCGTTTGTTCTTGCATCTTCGTATCTTCGTACTGCGCTGAGCTGTGTAAAGTAAATATAATCAAAGTTGTATAATAGCGAGAGTGTGCTTACCCACTACGGTTAATGGGAAAATTTCAATACAACATGGTAAGATGTTGTAAAGTAAGCAACTGCTATCTATAATGAATATAATATAAACATAATCTGCTACGTACGTAGTGTTATATATGAACATGTATACATTTTACTTAGATATTATGTATAACAGTTAAACACCCTTATTGCTTGAAGCAATCTCTTTTAGAAACCATTATTTGATGGAACAATTCCATTAAAGATAATGTAAAGTACTTACATAACTCATGTTTAACGCGATGGCTGTGGTTTCAATTTCCACTTAGGGGTATTAATTATAGATAAATGGATGCAACGAAATGCTATACATTATAGTTAGGACTTTTGGTAATTGTTGACTCCCGTCCCGTATAGAGCAATGTATACAGGGGGAACCCAGTTTTAAGATGATCCGTTTCCTGGCGGAATTCAACGCCAACTTTTTTGCATTGGTACCAGATCAAAGAAATGAAAATATTAATAAATAATAATTCATTCCTCCGAGTGGACATCGAACCCACAACCATTACACAAGCTTTCGCCACTGCGCCACGACTGTGGATTATTCATAACAATTCAGAAATTTCCAGAGGCATGGAACATTTATAGTCAAATGCTGTTTGTGCTCGTAAGTAATTCTATTGTTTAATCGTAATCTCATAATTTTTCATTTGCTCACGGACCGGGAGAAATTGATTTTTGAATTGGACTTCGAGAATTATGACCTGCTAGATCCACTAAAATAGGTCATTTGACGCTCCAGGCCTATATTTTATCAATTAACATATAAATAACATAACACCTGATAACGAGACAAAGCGCGACGTTGAATTCCGCTAATACGCAATGCTTCATAATTCGGCGGAAAATGGGGAACAGATGTCTTAAAATAAACGAAATGTCTAAACACTAGGTTCCCAAGTTGCATCTGCTTGCTAGGTGTGTGAAACTAAAAAAATAGTTATAGTTATTTACATGCCAATAAGAATTATAAATACCTACATAAATTTCCACACTCAATTTAATGTGCATGCCAATTGCTTTTAATTGAATAATAATAATTAAATTATCAATTTTATTGACAGCATAAAGGTAGTTCAGTCAGCCGCACTTTGAGGTTTACAGTCTAAAAGCACGATGTACGGAAATAAAGCAATTAAGAGGAACACCACATTGTTACATCATAAATGTATTGATAATAATCATTATAGTGGAAATCAACATCATTTATGGCTTATTAGCGTATTTGGACAATGTTTGATTGTAAATGCGGTCTTGAATTCGATTTTTACTTTGGCCTGATTTTTTAATTTTACACTGTATACCGCATATAGCAGAGTAGATAGAGGGAACCTGGGAACCCAGAGTGCATAATGACATTGCATGTTGAGTGGCGGAAGTCAACGTCAACGTCACACTTTGCCCCGTTACCAGAGCTATGAAATTAAAATAATAAACATGTTATTCTTCTAGTGGGAATCGAACCCAAAGCTGATGCGCTTGGAGCCTTCCCGTATACTTCAATAGTTATAGGTTCGAATATTATAGACAAAACGAATACATTTAGTTCTTGACGTCTTCTTTTAAATTAAAACTATTAGTTAGGTCAAAATGTTTAATAGTAAAACTAATAGAAAATATAAAAAGTAATAAAAAAAAATTCTTTATGCATTACTAATAATAATTTTTCTCTTAAAATATTTTTTTCTAGTACAAAAAACAATCTAAGACTGTTGAAATAAAACAAAAGCGTTTATTCAATCATTTCTTCAATAGTCAATATATAAATCACATTTTTGTTTCAGATAACAATATAAACTATTAAATATAAGTTATTTTTAAAAAAGTGACTTCTGGGCCTTATAGACCATTGTTCCTTAATAAGGCAATACCTGGGGCTTCTTATGATATATAAAAAAAGAATTACGTTATCATTGATATTCAATACTCTAAATGATAATCACATACTTTATTTTCTTTGGAATCAGATCGTAATAATAAAATAAACTATATGTTAATAATAAAAGTAAAAAAGTATATAGTTTTAATTTAAAAGTATATAGTTTTAAAATAAAGTTCCGTAAATAAATAAATGAGATGAGATGAGATTTTAGACAGTTTCCTTTCTTGAGCTCGCATAGCAAATGATATCCCCTCCTCTCCCTATCCTCCCTACGGACGTGTTCATCTAAATAACAAGATATTTTAACTTTTAACTTCACATGCTTAAATAAAGATAGATGTTTCTTTAAGTTAAGTTTATTATGCTTTTTCAATAGGATAAATATAATATATATAAATATGTATTAAATTTTAATTTCTTCCTATATTCTGAGTAATAAAACTATAACAATGTTTATTACGTAAACACAAACACAGAATATTATTTATACATTCTTAATAAAGGCAGTAGAAAAACACTCGTAAAACTCATAAAGTACTCCCTAAGATATATGACTATTACTTATTTCGTCCATTGCTAATCTACTTTGTAATTGTTTGTTCAAGAACATTATTGTTCAGTCGATTGAATATCAAAAGTAAATATAAAAGACATATTATATTTGTTCAATAAATATATTAAAGAATATTTTTATTTAATATGAACAATATTAAATTATATTGATTGATATCAATAATGAAATCAAAATTAATTATACCAATCCTCTTTATAATAATGGTTAATGATCTAAGACGTTTATGTTCTTTCAATAGTTTAGCTTGCTGGGGGACTGACTGATTTAATTTAGCCATAGTTTTATTATTGGAAAAAATCAGCTTCACGCTGTATCCCACACACAGCAGGGTAGGCAGAGGGAATCTAGTATTAAGATACTCAATGCCGCGCTTAGCCTCGACACCAGAGTGAAGAAATGGAAATATAAATTTAAGTACATATTTCATCTCCTCGAGTGGGGATCGAACCTACAACCAGTCGGTTTTACAGTCACACTACGTGCCACTGCGCCACGACTGGTCTCAACTTTATTATTTAAACCTATAATAAATGCCAAATGTAATACAAATCTGTAACAGCCTTCTTAAGAATAAATAAATATTATAGAAATAAAGTTAAAAGAAATAAATATTTATACAAGATTAAATAAATAAATAAATATTGATTGTATGTAGCAGTATACTGCATGACCTAGATTAAATTCAAACAAACAATAAAAGGTTCAGAATTACAATTCACAAGAAATTAATTTTGTCTTTTCCCTCTTGATTGAGAATCAAAGCGATTACAACGTTCATAAATTTGTCCTCCATTAAAAATGAGTTCATCAGTTTGTATGTTTGAAGATTACATAATTTATTCGATTTGGAGCAGTTTAAGAATCATTGCTAAGTGCTTTCTTCTTCGTGTAATATTTCATTTACTTTATTTTTTATGTCTTACAAATCGATGCACGCCGGCTGGACGCACGAATAAAGCATGACTCGTTGTCACGTTCCACCAGAGCCGAGTGTGCAAGCGAGAGCGCGGAACAAACGATAGAGTGGCTCGTCGGCTTATGCGTTCACATTGTTACTTAATATAATAGGTAAAAAAATATTTGAATTAACGAGTACAAATTAATGTTAATTTATCGAAAAAAAGTTTAATTTTCAATTAACTCCTTCTTCTTTATAAAATAATAATAATTGAGGCCAGTCGTGAGTTCGATCTCCACTCTAGGATGTAAAATATTTTTTAAAATTTATATTTTTATTTCTTCGTTTTGGTGGTGAGGCAAAGAGAGGCTCCAAAATCCGGCTGAAAATGTGGAACGGAGTATCTTACCACTAGGTTCCCTCTGCTTTTTTTCATTAAAAGCAATGTAAAGATACAAAATGTAATTTCAAAAATAAAAACAAATAGAAATAATATGTAGACATAGCTACACATAAAATTTCAACCTGACGTCAAAAGATAGAAAACAATCTAATATTTTACTTTTTTTTTATTCTTATGACACAATTTTAACTGAATTAGAGTGGTATGTCTAAATCTTAATGAGTTAGTATAAAACTCCACAGTTACCCATCTTTCACCTTCAAAAATATTACTATATATAATCCTCAGATTTTATTACTAATGCATAATAAGCCTACAAGTAGGTCTTATTTGTCGTCTCTGCCTCATATAATAATCTTGTCTTATCTCTAATAGAATCTATCGATCCAGTCATTAAGAAACAAATCAAATAAATCCTACAGACCGCATATTCAATGAAAGTCGACTTGAGAGAGCTCGTCCTTTAATGAAGATTTTATTAACTAGTAGGTAGGCACTTAGTTATACTTCAAAGCTAGTATTTAATTTATATTATTTATTTCATCATTTAAAAGATTTCGATGCATTTTGTATTATGTAACAAAATCAAAGATAATTTATATTTCATTTATTTATATTATATATGAGTATATTATTTTATAGACTAGCGACCCAGACGCGGTACGCTTTTTTATGGAAAGGATAAGGCAAATGAAAGCACGATTCACCTGTGTAAGTGAACGCCCACTTCGTGTAATACCAGAGGAGCTACTGGTGCGTTGTGGGCCTTTGAGGTAGAGGTAGATAAGCCCTTTAAATGTACACATGTTGTATTGACGCGGTCCCTCATTAGGTCTAAACTAGGTTCTCTCTGCCTATCCTGCTATGTAATATAAGCGGGATACATCGTGAAACTGAATAAAATATATTATATAGGTACGGAAAATTTTACAATTACAAAAAAAATGCTTTTAAAAGCAAAAATACATTAAGGTGGAGGTGTCAAGTGAGTTTACGTGAGTTATAGCCAATATCACAGATAGAGCACTGTGACGCGTAACGTAGTCACGCCTCATTGATCCGACATATTCACCGCTACATTCGTTACGAACGTTTCGGTGCATGCCTTTGATTTACTGGGCTTTTTTTACGCTGTAACTCCTGTAATTAGAGACCAGTAGTGGCGTAGGAGCGAAGAAACGAGACTGGTTGTGGGAAGTTAAATATTTATTTAAATTTATATTTTCATTTCTTCGCTCTGGTATCGAGGCAAAGCGCGGCGTTGACTTCCAACACTCAACACGCAATGTCTCCAGAATTATGCAGAAAGTGGGGAACGGAGTGTCTTAAAAGTAGGTTCCTTCTACCTACTCAATCTTCTATGTGCGGGATCCAGTTTGAAGCTGTTAACATGAGGAAGTATATGGTGAGCATTATTTTAAATGACAATTCCACGTGCATGCCGTTAAACTTATACAACTCATAGCAATGTAGCACAGCAGCTACGAAATAAAGTATATTATTATATTTAGTTTTAATGATATCCACAATGGTAACTAGGTAAGTTATTATTTTCTGTAATTATTACGTTTTATCTTATGCGTACCCTGCTATGTGCGGATATAGCTGTACCAATAAATATAAAATAATAAAGTGATAAAGAGGCCAGTCAGCCCAGAAGGTGGGGAACGGAATGTCTTAACGCTAGGTTCCCTCTGCCTGCTGTGTGCGGGATACAGCGTGAAGCTGATTTATTTATTTTATTTAATAAATATAAAAACTAAAAAACATATAATAAAAAAGCTTTTGAATAAAATAACTCCAATTGTCTATATCAAAACACTATCCGATTCCACTATGTACTCGTTGACCCTAACTCCAATTTGTGACTCTAATCGATTTGCTGAGATTGAATTGCTCTAAATCCGTTTTTATATTCTTTCCGATTGTATAAAATATCAATGATGTATGAAAGTAAAAACGCTCGTATGTAAAAATGTTTTTCAGAATAGTGTAAAAAATGTATATTTATTATTGCTAGATCCTTTACGTGGGTCTTTAATGCCGCCAGACGAACTAAAAGTTGTTTAAAATTGGGCAAAGTACGTTATTCTAGCAATCTTAAATTGTACGTATATTATTTACGCTACTATTTTAAGACCCCTTATACGCGCCCAGACTAATACGATGGCTCAATCGTCCTCCCAGAGAGTAATGTATATTTAATCGGCGCTACTTCTGAAAGAGAAAGGGCCCACATTCAAATTAGTAAGTACGCATACTGTCTTAACTACATAATAGACTAAAAGTTCTCAAAATTCCAATTTAGCTAAAATGACGTAGATCTGGGGGCCCTGGGATCTTGGGCTATTATAGTTACACTTAAAATTAATTTAACAAAAGAAAATATAGCAGGATAAGCAAAAACAACCTAGCGTGGAGATACTCCGATATGTCTGGAGTGGAATTCAACCTTGCTTAAGACACTCCACTCCTCACTTTTCAGCAAATTTGCAAGGTAACACTAGAATAAAACAACATCACTTTTTAAAAAAAATATTATATCGTTTTTTATTTCCAGGTTCTATCAATGTCTTCAATGATAATAGCTTTGCTCTTCTAATATTTCACTCGATACTCTTCGAGGATCGTTGAATTCTGTAACACCTGGTTATTTCCTTCGAGGTCATTATTACACGGTAGTAAATTTTAATATCAGCCAGTAAAGTCACGCACGCAGGATCGTTTCCGTTAATAGAATTTTCAATATTGAAGAAAATACAGCAATAAGCTTGTAATATAAATACAGTCCGGCTGTTGAGTTTGCGCTCGTGATTTTTTTCTTAATATAGCTCCTTAATAGTAGGCCTTTTGTATAATGTAATATTTCAAAACTATCGGCTTATAAATCTTGGAAGTATCTTGGAAACTAAATCATTTTTAAATAAGTATTTTTTCAAGTGCTGCAGTGAAGAAAAAAAACTTGTGTTAAGACACTCCGATCCCCACTTTCCGCTGAATTTTTGAAACATTGTGTACTGAGCGGTGGTACTTGTCGCCGCACTTTGCCTCTACGTCAGAGCTAAAAATATTAAAAATATTAAATATTTTCTCGAGTGAAACTTGAACCCACAACATAACGATACAGTCACACGCTGTTGCCTCCAAAGGACTTAATGTGAAATATATTATACATATACACTTAGAGTAATGTAATGAGAGCTCTTCGATTTACAGATGACGATAGCCAATAACTTGCTCCGTCACGCAGAATGATGGGATACGGGCAGGGTTTAAGCGAATGTGACAGCAAACATTTTTTTCAAGCATTATCCAAGTTGAAAAACAGTTTTTATTTTAAATTTCTTCTTTCTAATTCTTTTAAGTAACATAAGCCGAAAGTATTTAAAGTACTTAAAAAAGTACGTAAAGTTGGCAGATAAGAGAAAATTAAATAATATAAGTTCGTATAAGTCGTATACTTACACACTAAAAATTTAATAAGATTCTTTGTTAAAATTTAAATTATTATTCCATTTCCTCGAGTTGGGGTCAAACCCACAATCGCGTTTACAGTGACATTTAGTGTGTGAAGTTATTCTACGTTTCTAATATATTAGTAGAAGTTGGCGCTAGCAAAAATCGTTCTTTCAGTCTTTTTGTAAAAAAAATTTCCTCGATGTTCTATAACAATTGAAATATTTTCTTTGCTTTTATTTGTTCTATATGTATTCCGATGAATGGAAATTGTAGGAAAGATACATACTGGGATAGAGATTTCAATAACAAAATACATTGAAATTTTTTTTGGACAAAATCGACGGAAATATTAATAGTATTTTAGTGGTGTGATTAACATTTATAGAATAGAATAGAATATACTTTATTGCACACAGAAAAACAAAAGAAATACAAAATACAGACAACAATATATGTTTATAAAATGTATGCAAAGGCGGCCTTATTGCTTCAAGCAATCTCTTACAGGCAACCCTTGGTAAATAAAGGACTAAATTTAACTAAGAAATGGGAATAACGTTATAGTGCACAATTTGATTAAATAAAATACAATAATAAAATAAAAATTAATAATATACATA
>JAATLQ010028950.1:96989-126930 GCA_013421005.1 Heliconius erato x Heliconius himera | reverse complement strand
ATAAACTTTCACTGTCTAAAATCATAAATACGTAAAAAATAAAAAAAAACCTAATAAAATCAAAATGAAACACAAAATTTATTATTATCACTTAAAATTGACCCCAATATGGAGATGGCGCTGTAAAAAATGAGGCGAAAGAAAAAAAGCTAGCAAAGTTAATTCATTTAGCAAAGTAAGAATAAACCGACGTTGAATAATGCATTCTCGCTGGAAAACCTACTCGTGGATGGTGGAATATATAGAAAAGATACCCTACATCACATTTATAAAGGTTAGATTTGTATAAGGTTATGTGGAAAAGTTAATATTATTTTAGGTTTAAGATTTTATAAATATTAATTGATTATATAATATAATTAGCTGTCTGTCTGTTAGTTTGTTTGTAAATTAACAAAAAACTACTGGATTTTTAATTTTATTTGAGTTTAAACTTAATAAACATAAATCGACCGGTTGTGGGTTCGATCCCCACCAGAGGAGATAAAATATTTACTTACATTTATATTTTCATTTCTTCGCTCTGGTGTGGAGGCAAAGCGCGGCGTTCAGTTTCGCTACTCAACGCAATGCCTCCAGAACTCGGCGGAACAGTGTGTATTAAAACTAGGTTCCCTCTGCTTACCATGATGTGTGCAGGATACAGCGTAAAGCTGATTTAATTTAATTTTAATTTAAAAACAGATTAACTTTCTCAATCATATACATAAAAAAATATTACATAATATGAATTAAATATTTGCAATTATATTTTCCGTATAAGGAACAAACACTTTGCAAAATATTTTATAAATTAACTTTACTTTATTGAAAACATACATTTTATGCTATTTAATAAATACGTTACAGATATGATTAAAATTGTATTTTTTCTTTTTTTCTTAATATAATGTATTCCTAATACTTCTTTTAATATTTTTTTAAACATGGCATTATATTTATTGTATATATATATTCTATTTTTTATTTTTATATATATTCTAAAGATATAAAATATCTAAAATACCGTCACTGTCGCAGAGTAAATAGTTCACAAAAAAATATTTTGTGCCATAATAAAACAGCTTTAAATATTTTTTATAATGATATCTACAGATTTTCTTTATATTTATTTCTTCAAAATTTACAACCGCCGATTTTGTATGGATGCAGTGTCGACAGTCGATACTAATGTGGAACTTGTGAAGTCTTCTTTTAAAATGATGACATGCTAATATAGCTTTAAACGAACCCATCCTTTCGCTATAGTTATTCTAATTATTACCACCACATTACAATATGACGATTATGTAAATGTATAGAATCCCTTTGTGGGTTAACGCGGATATTCGTACAAATCACTGACTCAGAAATATGCAGCCGAGCAGCTTTGTACGTAGATATACATATATTATAAGCTGTGTTAAGTTGCGGTTTGCTGATATTAAAAAAATGTCTAAATTACATAAGTTTTGTTTGTTGAATGGTGGATGGAGTACAACTCCGCGGTGGTGGAAAACAAACCCTAAGGCCCCACTGAACGTACTAATAATATTATTTAGTAAGATATTTATAATATTAACAAAAAATATATCAGTATATACAGTGCCTAACCGCTCACCACAATAATAGACGAAGAGACGGATAGAGAAAGAAGAATGAAAATATATATTACCTTTTCTACAAATAATCGATTGTTTTTTTTTTACACTGATACTAAATTGTGTTAACATTATAATAAACAGTATCATTTGCACATACATATTTTAAAGAAAAAATATTTCAGAAAACAAAATAAAATTCTGTAGAATTTGAGTGTAACTTTAATATTTTTTTGAATATTCGCGAAAAAATATTCTCACTTTTCACGCTCCTATTCTTTTCGTTGGCAAAAATGTTCGCTCAAATGAAATGGCGATCTTTTAATATTTTTATTCCAACCGATAAATTGTGCTTTTGAGATCAAATTTGAGACGTGGGACAACTTTGGTAGCTGTGAGTTCGATTCTCTCTTAAAGAATCTAATATTATTTTCAGGTTCCCACTCTCGTAAAACAAGCCGCGGCGTTAAGTTTCAGCGACAAGCAATATAAACAGTGTCTTGGTAAAGTATGCATCTAAAAAAAAAAAGATTAAATCTAGACGCTGGGTATTATTGGTTTCAGTTTATCTGTTAACAGGAGTTTGGAGGTTTTACACATTCTGAAGCTGTATACTATCTAGTTTTTGCCGCTCCTACCTCAACTATTATCAGTTTTTATGTTATTATAATCTGAAGATTTCGATGAATTGCAGGAGAAATTTTTAGGCATATTCTAAACTAATCATACCAGAGTAACGTACATTACTTATAACATTTATATACTTATTTATTTATTTATTAAGGACAACTAACAAAACATACACTTAATCGAATATTACAATCATGTCTTAAAAATTATTGGCTTAGTATTGCTTTACTTATAAGCTGCCACGGCATGATTAAGGATACAATCGATAAACACTAATAAATATTCTTATTACACTTATAAAGACTAGATATTTCATAATATCTATATATTTAAAAGAAAATGTCAAAGTTTTTTTTGCTTCACATTATATACCACACATAGCTGGATATGCAGAGGGAACTGGAAAGCCTAGTATTAAGGCACTCTGTTTCCACTTCCGTTCCCCACTTTTCGCCGAATTCTGGAGGCATTGCGTGCTAAGTAGCGGAACTCAAGGCCACGCTTAGCTTCATTTCCAGAATGAAGAAAGAAAAATATTTCATTTAATTAAGTGGAAATCGAAACCACAACCTGTCACGTTTACAATCACACACTTGTGGCCCTGCACCACAACTGGCCTCGACAAGGAAGAATTATTTACAATATTTTAAAATGTAGATACTAAACACGCCCCTGTTTATAAATTGACGCTCGCGCGTCCTGCTCATCCAATTACCAACATTCCTCGAAGCTCCTGAAATGGCTAAAGGTTTATACTTAAAGGTTTGTACATTAAGTATAATATATAATTGATTTAGCTTCATCCTATTGACAAGACACTCCGTTTTCGATTTTTCGAGCATCCCAAATAGAAATGGAACCTTAAACCATAACTATATTTAAGTTATAATCAAATTTCAAAGTGAAGAATTACATATTAATTCTTTCATCTTCTCGCTCTAGTAACGAGGCAAAGCGTGGCGTTGAGTTCCGCCTCTCACCATACAATATTTAAAATTTAAAAAGTTTTCTGTACTTCACGGCTAAGTTTACGAGAATAAGCATGTTATTTTTTTTATTTATATAAACTGTATATATGAATAAGAATAGGGAAAGGAACAAGACGCATTGATGCCTGTCTCGTACACCTACACTGTCTGATCATAATAAAATGTACTGTCACATTATGCAGGGCCCTCATTATACCGATCGCGATGGCTTGGCTTTGATATATTTACTTCTTTTCTTTACTTTAACATATTTTCTTCTTTTATATAAATAATTAAATATAAATATTGTAAGGAAATGATTAATGATATGCGGTCGTGGCGCAAGCACGAGGGGCACGGGATACAGAGGTCTGACTGTATAAGCGTGACGGTTGTGGGTTAGAGTGCCACTCGGGGGAATGTAGTATTTAATATCGCCGTGCCCTAGATCTGGTAACGATGCAACTCAACGACGTGCAATGCGCACGGCGTTGAGTTCCGCTCGGCACGCAATGCTTCAATTATTTGACGGAAACAAAAATGTTTTAATGAGAAGGGAGTGTCTTAACACTGGGGTCCCAGGTTCCAGGGTAGGCAGAGGGCAGCTAGTGTTAAGACACTCCGTTCCCCACTTTGTGCCGAATTCTAAATCTAAATATTTATTTAAATTTATATTTCCATTTTTTTCGCTCTGGTGTCGAGGCAAAGCGCGGCGTTGAGTTCCGCCACTCAACGTGCAACGCGAAATGAAATGTATTAAGGCTAACAGAATGTCTAACACTAGGTTCCCACGTTCCCACTGTATATCCTTCATCGTGCGGGATACAGCGTGAATTTAAAAACAAAATAAAATAATAAAGCTTATACCTCAAAGGAAATATTATATTCACTAAACCTAACACATTATAACCACGTAACTCAAAACAGGATTACGAACTAAAACTCTATGAAAATCGTTAAATTTAATCAAAATTGTGACATGCTCGACATACTAAAATAGCAATCGGGTTAAACTTTACTCGCGTAGACGCTTAACGTGAAAAGTTTCTACAGCAGTAGGTATAAGCAGTAAAACACTCATATTTCAAAGAGGGCCCCTAAAGGCCAAATGAAACCGGAGTTGCCAACATAAAGAACAATGTTAATTGTAATTAACACACCATTTTTTTAATTAATTCTGAAAGCTTTATATATATTTTTTAATTTACTACGGTGGTTCTTTTTTATCAAGTTTATTTTATAAAATCTTTTAGTTTATATTATGGTAATTTTTATTCTTAGTATAACAGAGAGTCAAACCGCCAACACGATTCGTTCGATGTGGATTTAAGATTGACATAATTGAATGCTTTTAAATTAACTTCTTCCTTCATTTATTCAGAACGTTATTTACGGTAACGTTATTTATAATTCCATTGATATAATATATAATACTACTAGGTTTCTCTATCCTTCTTTAGAAATGTATAGAAATAAAAAATAAATCTATCAAAATTTCAGAGATTCACTGCGTGCTGAGTGGCGGAACTCAACGCCGCACTTTGTTTGGACAGCAGGGCGAAGAAATCCATATATAAATAATTATTTTAGGAGGCCAGTCGTGGCGCAGGGGTACAGAGTGTGACTGTACACTCATAAAAATTCGACTGGTTGTGGGTTCGATCTCCACTCTAGGAGGTAAAATATTTACTTACATTTATATTTTCATTTCGCCACTCTGGTGTCGAGGTAAAGCGCGGCGTTGAGTTCCGCTACTCAACACGCGATGCCTCCAGAACTCAACGAAAAGTGGGGAACGTTGTGTCTTAACATTAGGTTCCCTCTGCCCACCCTGCCCTGTGCTGGATACAGGATGAAGCTGATTTATTTATTTTTTTAAATATTTGATTTCTTCTAGTGAAGATCGAACCCACAAACAAATGCGTTTACAGTCACACTTTGTGCCCCTGCGCCACCACTGGCCTTAAGCTAAGATCATTTCTAAATATACAAATTGATACTATAAATCCTACTATAGCAAATTACGTTATTAATATGGTAATTAGTTTACACTGATAAGATATCTGATACGAAAATGTAATACTACATACAAATAGAATAATTATCATATATTTACGTCTATTTATTATATACGTTTATCATCATAGTCGGGAACTTACCCCGTGACCTCTAAACGTCTCATGTTGGAGTCATGCGATTCAAATACTTCTCGGGGGCTTTTGATTTATATATGAATTTTATATTTAAAAATCTAAATAAATCTAAATAAAGCACTTTCACAAGCTCTTACAATGTACGTAAGAGAGCAATAAGAGGAGGGCGTAGAGTTAGGTTTATCAATAAATAATATCCCTTGACAAAAGCACAGACCCCGCATATACCACGGTAGGCAGAGAGAATCTAATGTAAAGACACTCCGATCTCCACAGACCACCCAAATTTTGAGACATTGCGTATTGGCAGAATTCAACGCTACGCTTGGTCTTGTGAGTGAGGAAGTGAAAATAACATTTTCATCCTAGTGGGAATGGGAATCGAACCTACAACCGTAGCGTTTACATTCAGACGCTTAATTCAATTTAAGCACTTATACGCTTAATAAACTTTACTGCAGTTCCTTCCACAAAAATCAAAGGCAAAAGACAAGAAACAAAATATTTTACAACATATGTAAAAAAAACTATCATTTTTCCTAGTTCATAATTCTTACTGAAGCTGGTCAACCAGTAAATTGGGACCATCTGTTCGGTAACAGAGTGTGAAATAGGATTATAGGACCAATATGCAAAAATGTTGTCCATAGCTTTAGATGTTCGGACCATCTGCCAATATAATATTCTTAGAAATCAAAAACGCTAAATGTAAAAATAAAACAACGTAGGATGTTCTGAGGTTAATTTGATAAAAAACTACCCTAAATTGACAATGTATGACTTTATTCAAATAGAAATATAAAATTACTAGAAGTTTAAAAATCTATCTTTCAAACACGACAAGTATAATAAAATACAACGAATTTACAGTATCGATACCAGCCACCTTACAACCGACGACGACGACCGACTGGCAAATTAGATTGTACAATTTTTTTTTTTTCATTTTCGAACTTGAGGCTAATGTTGTTACCCCTACTGGCATTTATAGCGGTACCAGGTGGGTAGGGAAGAGGGTACTCTGCCCCTGGAAATAAACAAGCACTATGTAGCTGCATGTGAGAAAAAATAAATGGTTCTTATTAATTCGTTCAGTTGAGTGGCGGATCTCAACGCCGCGCTTTGGCTCGAAACCAGAGCGATGAAATGAAATTATAAATTTAAATAAATATTTAATTTTTCTCGAGTGGGGATCGAATCCAGAACCAGTCGCGTTTATTTAGACTCTGGCCTTAAATTGTATATAAGTGAGCGCTTGTTTTATATGAGTGGGAATGGTAGTGATGGGTATCGAGACAGTTTTGACATCGAAATATCGCTAACAATATAATAAGAATTTTATAATTATGTGAATATATTTAGATACTAATCATTATTTCATTCTCATAGTTGGAGAGATGATAAGTTGGTTAGTGCTCTTTTATTACAAATGTTACCACACCAGAATATAACTACAATGTTCTCCGCATATAGCATGGTACGCAAAAGGACCGTGGTGTCGGTACTCAATCTCCATCTCCACTCAATTTCCGCCAAATTTTACTAAAGGAAAAAAATCGAAAATAACTCATTCCCCAAGTAGGAATCGAACCCACAACCCTCACATTTATCAAGAATACACCTATTCTCGTATTTTAGGTACGACTAACACCATTCTGTTTTCAAAACTTATCAAATTCACACTATAACAAATATAACTACCTGTTATAAAAAAAATATTATCAATACGGAACTCCAAAACTGCATAATTTACAGCTGATCGAGAAACGTGATAGCCATACAGTTTTTCAGGTCACGTTTTTTTTATTCAATAATAACCAAGTTAAATTTTGGTAGCCCGCATATATTTCCTCGCGACGCCAGAACGTGAGGTTCGCGTGTTACAACATTGATGACTCGAGCGAATATACTGAATAGTGTATGATTCTGGAGAAATAAGATTCTAAGATATTTTTGTATTTATTTTGAGGCCAGTCGTGGCGCAGGGGCACAAAGTGTGACTGTAAAACCTACTGGTTGTGGGTTCGATCCCCACTCGAGGAACTGAAATATTTACTTAAATTTATATTTCCATTTCTTAGCTCTGGTGTCGAGGCAAAGCGCGGCGTTGAGTTCTACCACTCACCGCTTCCGTTCCCCAATTTTCACCGGATTCTGAAGGCATTATGTCTTGAGTAGCAGAACTCAACGCCGATTCTTTATCTTCAATTAACTAATAGAATACACAAGTTGTATTTCGAGAGGTCGGAAGTAACTTGCACTGTGTATATAACCAGAATAAATCAGATTCCCGCTACAGCGTGATGCTGCACACTGCAGGGTAGCCAGAGGGAACCTAGTGTTAAGATACTCCGTTCCCACTCTCTGCCGAATAGAAATTATAAATTGCATTTCAATAGTAAGGTCACACGCAAAGGTTTTTCCCATCGCTTCCTAGAGAGCTTTTCTCTACGCTTAAAAGCCTGTCTGTCTGTATTAGCGTCTAGGGTCGCCTACGGCCTCTTATGTTGCAACTGTGGTTACCTTCAATTTGTTATACTATATATATTTAGTTTTATTCCTTTTAATTTAATATAAATCAGCTTCACGCTGTATTCCGCCCACTGCAGGGTAGGCAGAGGGAACCTAGTGTTAAGACACTCCGTTACCCGCTTTTTGCCGAATTCTGGAGGTATTGCGTGTTGAGTGGCAGAACTCAACGCCACGCCAGAGCGAAGAAGTGGAAATATAAATTTAACTAAATATTTCATCTCCTCGAGTGGGGATCGAACCCACAACCAGTCGGTTTTACAATCACACTTTGTGCCCCTGCACCACGACTGGGATACAGCGTGAAGCTAGTTTATTCATTTAATTTAATATTGATGTTATTGTACATATATGTATATATTCGTCTCCGATTTGGAAGAATGGTTATATTTAAATTATGCTCATTTCCCCGCTCTACTTGACAAAAGCGCGACATTATGCAGTGGCGGAAGTCTTTTAACATATAACAACACGAAAATTAAATGAAAAAAGGAAGCAGAATATTTTAACACTAGATTCCCTCAGACTACCGTTGAAGCAAGAAGGGTGAGGCTGCACAATATATACAAAATTTTACCCATTATACTAAAAGTCATTAAATTGAAGAGTATGCTAGGCATAAAATTCCGTGGAGTTTCAGGTTGATTAGGTTCTCTTAAGATTGTGCGGGTGTATCGAGGCAAGTTAAATTTTATTACCTATACTTCTATAATAATATTATAAAGCCAAAAAAAGAGAAGAGTCGCTGGAGGCCATAGTGGCGCAGGGGCACATGGCGGAATGAAATATTTAATATTTTTATTTCCTCGCACTAGTAACGAGACAAAGTGCGGCGTTAAGTTCCGCCATTCAATTCACAATGCTTCAAGAATTCGGTCGAAAGTCGGGAATGGTAGTATTTGTATGGAAAAGGAGGCCTTTGAATAAATAAGGGCAATAATTTTTATGTAACGCTCTATAAGTGCATGCATGCTATGGGAGGTAGGTCTTGAAAAAATATTAATATTATTTCATGACCTACCTCCCATACTTCACTTCACCCCACTTTTAACTTATTTTAAATTTCAACTTTATAATTTCAGATAGCAAAATACCTCTATTTTTTCTGTTAATAATAAATAAAAAAATAAAAAATAATGATGTTGTAACATAAAAAAATAAATGAAAAATTTTACACACGAATTAAATATTTAAATACAATATTAAATTCAAACAAGGCTTTGCGGTTCACAGAGTCCATTGAAAACCGTTCCCCCGGGGAAGAACCTTAACAATATGACCAAACTTCCGATGGGTCATCCGAGGACGCCCAGCCGTTGACGTTGCAAAGTTTAACGCTGGGGAAATTAAGTTCACGATGATGAGTTAATCTGAATTAACAATCACGTATTCTATTATTTATTTACTTTGTGGGTTAAAACATTGTTATATTTGATGTTCATAATAATTAATGTGGGCCAGTCGTGTCAGGTTGTGGGTTCGATTTCCATTCGAGGAAATGAAATGTTCAATATTTTGCACACCCCCACCCCCAGAATTACCCCCAGAATTTGACGGAAATCGGGGAATGGAGTTTTTCTACAACGGTTTAGGAGTTCGATTCCCGTTCGGATGATAAAATATCGTCGGCTGAGAGTATAAACCTGCTAACAGCCTGTTAAACAAATTCTCAGGGGAGACAAAAACTTTTAAAATTACAAAAACGAAAGCGATTTCTCAGCTTTCGGCTACTCATCGCACAATGTCTTAAATTAAGACAGAATGTAGAGAGCAGAATGTCTTGACACTGTATTTTCTTTTTGCTATTTTACCAAATGTCTATGTGGGAATGACCAATCCTCTATATTCTAATTAACAAGTCTATAGTTAGACTGATCCTATTCCACACTCCTTTGACAAAATGTTGAAAAATAGTTTCTGTTGCAAATCCATTTTAAATTAACCACAATATGGAAAGCTTTTTTGAATACTTACTTGCAATTCCTTTCTTGTTGTTATATATATATAGTTTTATTTCCTTGCTATGGTAACGAGGCAAAGCGCAGCGTTGAGCTCTGTTACTAAACATGTGCCTCAAAAATTTGGCGGAAAGTGAGGAACGGAATTGCACTAATGGAAAACAACGTATCTCAACACTAGATCCCCAGGTTCCACTGCCTGACGTTTCCAGCGCGGGATACAGCGTGAAACATTCTATATTCACCTTACACAATACTGAAAACGGGACCCCATAAGATAAACTGTAGATTATTCCCAAAAGACTTATTTCAATGTACATTGTCAAATACAAAAGCTATAAGTAACATTCGTTTCAAAATTTTCAACTTTATTTCGATCCAATAAAATCGAAGGGAACAGTAAGCTTCAAGGTAAGAGGTTCGACTGATCCGCTTAGACGCCGAACTTATTCCAGTTTTAAAATGGCTTTCGCGGAAATGGCCTTGGATTTTGTGTATTTTAAATAAGAAAAATGCAAAAATGTTTAAAATCTTTTCATTTTGAGACCCTCGTGGCGCAGTCCACTTCGTCTGAATGATCAACACGACGGCTGTGGATTCGATTGCTGCTCGGGGAAAAGAGTTGATTTTATTATCTTGCTTTGGTAACGAGATAACGCGGTGATAGACTCCGCTACTCAACACATAATGAGTCTTAACACTACGTTCCCTCTACATAGTCTGCTAAAAAATGCTTAAATTCTTTTTATTTTCAGAATTAATCATCACAGTTCATCATTTTTAATAAATATTGGGCGTTTTTTAGAGTTTTTATTACTTTCATAGATATTATATATTCTTTTACTGATATTACCTAATTAAACGCTTTATAACGATGTTTGTGCTATTCCCACAAGGGACTAAGTTTATATTTATATTGTATATGTATACATATTTTTGTTTCAGTAATAATTAATATAATCAATACATTGAATAATAACGTAATTTGACGCAATAATAGCGCATTGGGACACCTGCTTGTCAAATGCGATGGTCGTGCATTCGATTCTAACTCGGGGAAATAATTACATTTTGGTTTCTCTGATCTGTTAGATTGGCTTTTCAATATAATATATACATACGATCTATCTAAAGTCATGGTGTATGATTTGCAAGCATTCGACTGTTAACGTGACGGCCGTGGGTTCGATTCCCACTCTGGGGATTTTTTTCTTCATCCCTCCGATAACGAGGCAATAAGCAGGAATCACGACCGTCACCTTTATAGTCAGGTCTATAGTTTTTTTATAATTATATCAATTAAGCTACAAGCTCCTTTCGAACATTCGAAGTATCCGTGTCTTATAAATAGCTGAAAATATTGTTTAACGTCACCTTATTTCTATAAATTTATACAAAAATACGCTAAAACATCTCAGTACGTAATGAGTATGATCAATGATCATACAAAAATTTATTCACAAACATTCCGTGCCACGAATATTATATTTAGATGGCAAATAAAATATAGGAACTTCTGTAACAAAACAGTGTTATTATCAAAAGTTGTGCGTATTCCTAAGTCATATATCTGTATATATATATGTAAATATATGTACTATACTGTATGAGAGTTGCGCCAAGTTCCTAATCTAATTCTCTTTTGTTTGCTCATTCTTTCAACGTATGTCTTTTACGCTCAATTTGAGTTGTATATTGTTCCAGCTAATGTTATAGGCAAGGGATCGGGATTTAAATATGCTTTTCTGTGTTTAAAAAATCTTTTTTTGGGGTATTGATTTAAAATGACAAATTGACATGTTTACATAGATTTATAGATTTTTATGTAATTTGAATCGGATTGCAGGTTACTTAGTAATTTATATTAAAGATAATACATACAATAAAATATTATATACTTACTAACAATGTGCCGCTCGAATACTAGAGAGCTACATTTGGAAAAAAAAATAAAGATCGGAACATACGTAGGAAATTAATAGAAGTGTAGCTATTACATGGAAAAAATACTGGGCTCAAAAAGAGATTCTCAAGTCAAAACTACCAATAAAATTAAAAAACTTACTTCTAGACATAAAAAAATTACCTTGTCTGACATATGGCTGCCAAACGTATCAATACGATCACAAGGCAAGCTATAACTCCAGAAAACTCGGTGGCAAGACGAGGTTGCAGGAAAAGATTGGAGGGCTGCAAACTACAGAGAAAAATAGAATTCTTTGAAGGAGGCTTTTACCCGGAGGAAGTCCACATAATCAAAAATAAACGAACAATAATAAGGAATAAAAAAATTGTTATTATATAAGAAATAGTAAGTAAAACATATTATAAATAGTTTTCTTTTAAAAAGTATGTATGTAAAACGAAACAATTTTCCAACAATTTTTTTTTTGAATAAGTGTCTAAATTATACAGTTCATCCCACATTGTCATCAATATTCAAGTTAATATTCTTATTATTTTCCTCTTACAAAACTTCACTCGCCATATAATCATTAGACGGTAGTTGGTATCGTTCTCCTCCTGGCTTGCGTAGCCGTTCAAGTCAGTTAGTAGTTAAATTATTTCATTATTTATATTTTAAATATCATAAATTAATCTATGTTTAAATTTGATGCAAAAATCGTCTTTTGAATAAAATCTCCTAAACTTTTATACAAATATTTTTCCGCCGCCTCTCTTCCTATACAGATATCGCAGTTCAACTTTGCTATATTATTCATTCTATGACCGACGGATGCTGACGCTCTTTATAATATATTCGATATTCAATCAACCTTGCGAATAAACAAAGAAGTACCTGCATTGAACATTGTTTGACCTCCATATATTTTTACTTTGATTATACTGCTAATGTTTTTTAAGTTTTTTTTTTAACTTTGTGTATCTACATAGAGGACACACAGACAGCAACAGGCTTAATACATTTTATTTCATATACACAAATATTTATTTGTAACTTTTTTTTTAGCTTCGAGCTGTATCCGGCATATAGCAGAAAAGGGAACCTCGGAACCCAGTGGGAACGGAGTTCCCATTAACATAATTCGGTTTCCCATTTTGGTGTTCTAATCAATTCATTTTAAAGATAAAATTTATACATTAAAACTAAAGTTACAACCAATTTAATACAACAGTTAATTTGCAGCAATTCAGTCGATCAAAATATAGTAATATAATTTTTTCATTCATCAAATAATAGGAATAAAACAAACACTCAATGCTAAGAGATGTATGCCAAAATAATATAGTTTTTTTTTTAAATAAATATAAATGTCCCCAGAAATAGATTTTCTCATATATCTTCCATATACAGACAGATCAGGTACAATTTTAATTAATGTATACATATAATATCTCCATATCAAACCGTCTCAATCGTAATCTTCTTAGCTACGTACTACACGTATAATAAGTAACATCGATTTAACATTAGTTTTGAGCTAATGCTATCATGTTACTATAATTCTATTGCAATATATAGTAATATTTTAAATCTGAAAATTATGTTTGGTTGCACTCGCTAATTTCGGGAATTATTGATTTGATTTTTTTGTCTTGGATAGTTCATTAATCAAAGAAGAATGATAGATTTTAAAACATAGTATGTTTCGTTTTGATGTAAACTTCTAAGATCAGAGATACTTTGAGCACTTTATAAAAATTTTGCTTATTTCCGACGGAGCCTAAGCCGCAAACCTATTATAAAGTAAATAAGTTATTTTTTTACCTTCAGGCTATACCCCGCACATAACTAGAAAGGCAATCAGAACTTTGGAACCTAGTGTTAAGGCACTCCGTTCACATTAGCACACTTCTATCCCCACTTTCAGTGAAATTCAACGCTGCGCTTTGTCTCGGTTACCAGAGCATGAAATAAAAATATTGAATATATGAGTTCCCTGAGTGGGAATCGAACCCACAAATGTCGCATTTACAGTCGCAGGCTTGTACCCCTGCGTCAGGACGACCTCGGACGAAATTAAATAATTATAAATTAGTATTTTGGGGGCAGTCGTAGCGCAGGGGCACAAAATGTGCATGTAAACCCGACCGGTTGTAGGTTCAATTCATATTTTCATTTCTTTGCTCTGGTGTCGAGCAACGCTTTTTTTTAGTATTTTGAATCATTATAAATGTATGATGATATATATACGTGATAGTTGACTATTTGATCTCGGTGAAATGATTACGCGGCATAAAATATGTTTGGGTAGCGTCAATACCTATGGTTCTCTAGTTTTAGCCTGACTTCAAGGTGTTGAATGTTAGTGGCGGATCTTAAGTTGAGTTATCTACCTGGCGCTTAAGTAGATAAATAATGAAGAACAGAGTGTTTTTACACAAAATTCTGTCTGCCTTACCCTACTTCTTAATGTAGGAAATTGAAACATTTCTATATAATATCCTTTTTAAGGTTCCGTACTTTAAAGAGAGAAACGACTTCAAAAAAGCTTTATTTTATTTTGTTTCTTCAAGCTTCTAAGTCAACGCAATTAAAAGATACGAGCATTTATAGATAGCTTTTTCAAAATTTTGTATACTTAAGTAGGGAATCTACAGATATGAAATTTAGCACGAAGTGAGAACTTACAGTCAAAGTACAAAGGAAAGGATTGAAAAGTAAAAATTTATAGATATTTCATCAACATAATTCAAAAAATCATTAAAATAAAAACTATTATATTAATAACTTATAATTAATTGTATATTTAAGTAGTGGACCTACAGATGTGAAATTTGGCACGAAGTGGGAACTTACAGTACAAATAAAGGAAAACATCTGAAAAGTAAAAAATTATAGATATTTCATCAAAATCACTAAAAAATCAATAAAATAAAAGCTATTTTATTAGAAACTTATAATTAATTTCATACAAAATGAGTGCATAAGCTTGCAAATTGAAATTTGTCGACTTTTAAAAATTGTTATCCTTAAATTGATACGGAACCCCCGTGCGGCGAGTCCAATTCACATTTAACATGTTTTTTACATAACTTTGGTTAATTGAGCTCAAGTAATAAATTTAAAAAAAAGTGTAATAGCTTGTAAAAGAAAGGTAATAAGCCTTGAGAAGAGTTTTTAATTAGTAGAAGCGGGATCGCTTTGTAGGGCTCTCGAGATTTAATCAGCAAATAGGAATTTGTAGTAATAACGTCCATAATTTCTACTAATTTATTTATTTATTTATCTATTCAGTTATTTGAGAATTGACTTTAATGTGTTTCGATCTAAAACGTATCATAAAGTCTTAGTTATTATTTTTATTTTGGTCTCGACGCCGGAAATGAGAAACGAAAATAATAAATATTTCAGTTCCTCTTCAAATTGATTGAGTTGAGTTTCACTACTCAGCAATGCCTCGCGGAAAGTGAGAAACGGAAATAACTCATTTTTTTTATGGAAAAGACAAGGTAAACGAGCGTTCGGGTCACCTGATGGTAAGTGATCACCGCCGCCCACGACCCCGTGCAACACCAGAGGAGCTACAGGAGCGTTGCCGGCCTTTAAGGTGGGTTGGGCACCGGAGTCCGGCATTACCTGATGCGAAACGCAGTGGCATATAGCCACTACTTAACGTCGGTTAAATGCCAGAGGTGGTAATGATCCGGTCGAGTCTGCCCATACGTGTTGCCATTGCTGGGGTCGTGACCCTACCACACGTACTTTAGTCACCTCTTATGACACCACCAGTACCAGGATGAGTGGAGTCTTACACTAGATACCCGGGTTCCTTCTGTGTTTAGAATACAGTATGAAGCTAAAATAAGATTTTTTAATCACGCAATATCTTAAAGCAGGTCGAAAACCTAAGAACGGAGTGTCTTAACACTGGATCTCTACAGACACTCTACTAAAAAAGCAATATAGATAGATCACGGTGATCACGGTATCACGGTGATGTCATAAAACATTATTCGACATCTTATTAAAGAAAACACTTTGAAAGGTCCCTCGAGGTTAATTAGAGAGGATTTTTTTATTGCAAATTGAATTTTTTCACACCTTAGTCAAATGAAGCTGTGAAGTTTTTAATTTGAATGAAAATGTATTTGTTATAAGTACTAAGTAAGAGACCAGTCGTGACGCAGGGGCACAAAGTGTGACCGTAAAATCGACTGGTTGTGGGTTCGATCCCCACTCAAGGAAATGAAATATTTATTTATATTATCATTTCTTCGCTCTAGCGTCGAGGCAAAGCGCGCCGTTGAGTTCCTAAGTTGAGTCGTGACGTTGTAAATGCGATGGTTGTGGGTTCGATTCCTACTTGGGACAATTACTAATTACTTAATTATTTGTATTTCCTCGCTTTGATAACAAGAAAAAGGACAGCGTTGAGTTCCACACGCAATATCTTGGTAATTGAGCGCAAAGTGAAGAGCGGTGTGTCTAATCACTAGATTCACTGTGCACGATAGGCTATATATGAGATACAGCGTGAAGCTAAAGCAAATATCAAATTAACCAAAAAGAATTAGACAATATTGTTTGCGTAGAATAATTCAATTAGTTTTTGTGTTTTTACTTAATACCCATATGCAAAAAAAAATACGATTTCTTAATTGCCTCGCGTACTGCCCTGGCAATTAGGAATCGTTGGCGGTAGTTTGATACAATAATTATGTCAACTGACAGATGAATACCACCTGAGCCTACTCGTGACCACGGACTACTGCAAAGTATTCGAAACGTTGGATTTCCAAAATGTAAAATCTTAAACGCAATTCCTCCAGAATTCGGCAGAAAGTGAGGAACGGTGTGTCTTAACACTAGGTTCCCTCTGTCTACCCTGCTGTGTGCGGGATACAGCGTGAAGTAAATTTAATTTTTAATTTTTTAAAATCTTAAATATACGCTATTAATCCGGTTTAATGAAACTCATTTAAAATGTGTAATAATCTTAAAAATCAAAGAACTTATTATAATAATATAAATTGCTGAAAAGAAAAACTAAGTCAAAAAGTAACAACCGTCCTTGGACGTTATAGCTTAGAAAAACAACCAAGTCATTTGAAACTTTACAGTAGTTTTGTGTCTAAAGCTCTCTTAGAAAGAAATATGGATAAGGTATAAGAGTCTAGCGATTTTAACTTTTTTAAAGTAAATTACATACAAAATCACATTCACGCTTTATCTCGCATAAAGCAAAGTAGACAGACGGTTTCCTCTAGTATTAGAACACTCCGTTCTCCGTTGTCCATCGAAATTAAAGTCACTGCATGTTGAAACTCAACGTCAAATATTGTCTATCAAATCAGCTTCAAGCTGTATGTATCCCGAATACAGCAGGGTAAGCTAAGGGAAACTAGTGTTAAGACACTCCGATTCCAACTTTCCGCCGAATTTTGGACGTATTGCGTGTCGAGTGGCGGAACTCAACACCGCGCTCTGCCTGGACACCAGGGCGAAGAAATGGAAATATATATTTAAATAAATATTTCATTTCCTCGAGTGGGGATCGTATCCACAATCAATCATGTTTACAGCCACACTTCATGCACCAAGACTTGTCTATCAGAGCAGGTATATAAAAATAATTAATTTCTCTGAATGGGATACCAACCCACAACCATCGCATTTGTCGTGAAATGCTGTTATATACATATTTCAGGAGTTTTGTAACATAGGAACATACTCGTTTATTACAATAATTTTGCAAACTTACACCATACATTCCAAGACGTGCAGTAACCATGACGACGTGACCAAAGTAACAGCAAGTTTAAAATGAAGCTGCGAACTTCAATTCTAATATTGAAAGATAAATTCTACTACTATTGAGAATAATGTCTGTATTTTATTATAGATTTTAATACTGTTTAGCAAATGCGAGGACTGTGGGTTCGATTCCTATTTGGAGAATTAATAATTTTCTTCGCTCTAGTAAAAAGACAAAGCGCAACTTTGATTTGCGCCACTCAACGTCTCGAAAATTGAGAGAAAGAAAGTGGGGAACAGAGTGTTTGAACGTTGGGCTCAGTACTTTGCGGGATTTAAGTATAGCATAAGCTAGAAAAAAATAATAAAAAGCTAAACTATGTTCACGCTGTATCCCTCGCGGGGTAGTCAGAGAGACCGGAGCGCCAAACGCTATGAAAAAATTAATGATGTCTAAAATATAAAATTATTTTTTCGAAGTTGGTCTCAATTCGTAGGTTAATTTAATAATGTGGCATAAAAATAATTATTTTATATTCATGTATTCAAACATTAATAAATGCCCGAGGTGACTCTGACGGCAAGTACAGTGGGTAGAGACATGAATGACATGAAAAAATTATCGATGCTTTGTGGTATTGAGTACATATTCGATACCGATACTTTTGTTCTCGATACTTTGTATTCGATACTTGCACTTCTCAAGTACTTTTTTAAAAGCTATCGTATCGAATAAATTACTCAACTAGCTTGGCCTTTTGGCTCATGCTAATGATAGCTACATTTCGCTCACACGCACTCTTCCTTTGAAATCCTTTGTATAGTCAATCGTAGTTAGGGAATATTTTTAAAATTCTACATTATCCTCAAAAAGTAATTGTTTTTGATAAAAATTATAATAGTAATGAGTAGTTACTTCAATTAGTTACACTACTATTAATTAAGTACTCTGAAACAAATCCGAAACCGCCTATCACCAAAACGGCTCAATTTTTTTTCACAAAAGCAAGTTTTTTAACTATTTTTTATTTATATTCTGTTCTACTTTAAGGGTATTTATTTAAAAAAAATAATATTCACAAAAGCGTGTTTTCTAATATTTTTTCTGTTCTACTGAAACTACTCATGTAATGTCAATGTTAGTGACGTTACTTGCTGATTGACATTGACGCGCTTACGTATACGGTTATTAAACTCTAACAAAAGTACTCGATACTTTGAACTATCGATACTTTTGTGTCGACTACTCATGAGTATAGTATCGATACTTTCTTTTCGATGCCGTGTCCCTAACAGTGGGTAACATCTAAGCAATTAACATGATTTAAAATAGCTTTATAACCTTTCTCGATAAATGGACTATTCAATATAAAAATGTTTATTTGAATTTGGAAGTAGTAGTTCCTGACATTACTGCGTTCATCTTCAGTTTTATAATATTAGTAAAGAATTAAAGACGTTCATATAATTTTTATTATAAATTTTAAAAATATTAATAACAATTTATATTCATAATTGAGTTTTATAATTTCAGAATAAAAATTTGCCATAGAAATTTTAAGTCTGTACTTTATAGATTAAGCTTCATTTTAAAGCTTATAAAACATAAACTAAAATAACACAATAAAACTAAATTAATAAATTAAAAACGATAATAAAATTGTATTTTATTTTATATATTTATAATGCTTAGTCTTCAACTCTAAGATTATAAATGTTCAGCTTGTATATATTTTTTTCAAACATATACATGCTTCACCAGGTTCACTTCTCCCTAAAATACAGGTTTGTTCCTAGCTTAAGGGGTAGGGATCCATATTATTTTGTGTAACATGTTCAATACTTTTATGTAATATTTTATTGTCTCTGTAGTTACTTTCTTTGAGTTGAATTGAGTTTGAATTTATTATTATTATTATTGTGATTTTGGTCATTGGCGTCATTTAAAAGTTTACAAAAGCTAAAATATATATTTTTTTTAAAATTACATGTTGTTGTTGTTTTCTTTCAAAATATTTAGCTTATTCAAAACTGAAATTTCTTGGATTAATGAAATATCTTAAATTAAATTAAATTATTATTTTAGTTCAAATAAGTAATTACTTTAACAAAAGTACTCTAGTAGTGTAGTTCAGACAAAGTTCACGACTGCACAGCAAAGTTTCGCGTACCTAACTGGAATTAAAGTTTAAATAGAACCGTGAAAACACAATTATACGTAACAGCGTTACTTCATTGCACAGAAATGAATGGAAATATGCTTTTAAATGCATGATTTTTACACTTTTTGTTGTATGTAGCTTCACTGTGTAGGTATGCTTCTGTAGATATAGTACCTACTCTTTATACATAAAAAAAATAAGTTAATTAACATTATGTTAATATATTTTTTACCCTAAAACGACACTAAATTATACTTCACACCGTAAAAAGTCGTTTAATCATTAAAAGCAATCCCAAATGATTGATAAAATGACGCCCCTGTATAGCACTTGAGTGACCAGTTATAAAGTGGGTAAAAAATGAAATGTTTTGTGTTACCTACATTATATGCGAAATGAATGAAACGATAACAAGATTAAAATAGGTTTAGTGTAAAATTATTGAGTTCTTATTCAATATAATTAGGTGAGAAACATAAATAATTGAGGCCGTTGTCACCCGGTGGCACAAGGCAGTCACTGTAAACGCGATGGTTGTGGACTCCATTCCCAGTCGAAGAAATGAAATATTTCATATTTTCACTCTCGTCGCTCTAACCAAAGCGCGGCGTTCAGTACCTTCCCTTGCAATGTCTCAAGGATTCGGCTGAATATGGAAACGGAGTGTCTTAACACTAGGTTCTAGGTTCCCTCTACCTATCGTACTATGCACAGGATACACCATAACGTTAAAGAAATTAAAATACCCGTTATTTTATTTATACCATATCGTGTCACTATTGAAATATCAGCTTCACGCTGTGAAAATGTCACTATTGAAATAGCCTTACTTTAATGACTTTTCGTATAAAATATACAGGGTGGAAGTGTCAGCACCACTTTAAATTAAACCACAGTTTTAACTATTCTATAAAAGCCTAATACGATTAAAAAAGATTTTTTTCCCCAAAATGAAAAAGTTATTTTTTCAAACAAAATAAATAATAAAATTATTGTTGTAATATAAAAAAACGCCATTTGTCAAGAGCGACGCACGCACACATAAACCTATCAAAGGTAAACCGCCGCATACGCGTCATCCCGAAATCGAGTCGTAGGTATTGGCGCCAAAGTTCAAAGTTAAACCCATACCTAAAGAAATTAATCAAGATACCTCAACCACTTCGACGTAGGATTTTTTTAATTTCACGATGTTTATCCATACCTGTATTTCGTGTAACGCAGTTACGCATAGATACCAATAACGTAAACACATACTACTAAAGATTAATCTTGCCGTCAGTCACTTCGAACATTTAAAATCTTTAGTAGTATGTGTTTACGTTATTGGTATCTATGCGTAACTGCGTTACACGAAATACAGGTATGGATAAACATCGTGAAATTAAAAAAATCCTACGTCGAAGTGGTTGAGGTATCTTGATTAATTTCTTTAGGTATGGGTTTAAAATATTTTACCCTATATGCTGTTCCCATAAAAGGAGCGCTGACAAGCACCAGACCGCTGGAAGTGTATAAATACCATAATTAAAATAAAACTTAAACATTTTTGAATTTCTTCTTAGGTAATTATATTACAAATCATCAAAGCACAAAAGATAAGTCATTAGAAATAATTAAATATCTTATTTTTATTAATCATAGCTTAAAACGCAAAAAGTAAACACAATATTAATAATTTCACTAATTCACACCAAAATCATTAACTAATTAAGGCCAATTAGTAAATAATTAATAAAGAAATGAGTATTTAGTAAAAAGTCTTTATTAACAGAGGTCACTTAAAATAATAGTTCAAAGTAAAGAAAGGAGTGACAGTGATCACATCTTACAACTTAAAGAGAATTTTAACGTTAAAAATTAACTAAACTTTTAGAATCATAATAAGTTTGTGAGTTTAGTGAAAAATAGTTCTAGTTATATTTTATAACTTTCAGTTATAATTTATAACCCTTTTATCGTGGAAAATAGTTAAATTCCTTTGTTTTACATTTTATACATAATGCCATTCGCTCAAGAGTGCACACCAGTTTGTCGATGCCAATACGTAAGTTTATTGTAATTTTTTTAACATCTAAGGCCTGAGGTCCATGTGGGTCATTAGTTCAGACAAAAGAAGCCTGAGAGGCTGTCACGTCTTGACTGGAAATGTGATGGTTATGGGTTCGATTCACACTCGGGAGAATTGATTATTTTCATTGAATTCCGCCACTTTTTATGCAACTTCTAGAATGTGAACGCAAATTCCGGAAAACGGATTAAGTGTTAAGTTAAGTGACTTTCCACAAAGTTTTTTGCTCTTACGCCTAGCTATCTAAATTTAGATTTGATTTTTGACATTTTTTGTGATTTATCTATTTAGATTTTATTTTTGGCATTTTTTGTCACTTTTTACGTGAAACCAATACCATTGTTAGAAAAAAAATATGTAAATGTTTATTCACAAAGTTCAGATTCACTTAATTAGTGTACTGTATTTTTATTGAAAATTCTTTCTCTTCTTTATCTTTTTTATAGGTGTCTTTATATTTTGTTATTAAATCTTGTTTTAATTTATTTATTTAAAGCTCATAGTGAAATTACAAGAAAATTATTCTATTTTCAATAAAAATCGCTTAAGCTTTAAAAATGCCTGCAAATTCTAAAACATCGCCGTTTCATTTCAACGAAGAATGCAATAATCGCGGTGACGAGCACTTTTTTGTATCTTCAAGATTTGCAAATAACGCTTGTAATACTCTCCTATAGTGCTTATATAAAAGTTCATATAAAATATAAAATACTAATATTTTTTTAGTAACTTTATTGTTTTAACGAATATTTTTTTATTTATATTTAACTCGAATATTAAAGATGTAACATTTCAGATCTAGATACAGAAAAGAATACTATAGGAAATAACAGATTAGCTGTTAGTTTCGGATATTTTTTTAAGGATATAACATTTTTGAGAAATTTATCGGCTGATATCTCTGATCTGATATAATTGGCATCGTGATCACCTCAGAATACTGTAGTTCTCTCTCCCAGCGTTTTTACTAACAAAAATTAAGGCTGAAAAATAAGAAAAGTCCAATTTTTTTTAAATAGCATTTTGTATTTTGAATCTATTTAAACGCACAACTGATTACATATTATAATATTTAAATTTCGTGCCCAATTATCATTTAAAAGTGCCTTCTCTACTTACCCTACTCTAACATACTCTGAAAAGTAATTCTAGATATTTCCGTGACTAAAATTATTAAAAAATATTTTTTATTTTAGGTACAAAGATGGCTGGATGTTCACGAAAAATACTTTACAGACGCTGCAGCTAAGCCTATAGTGCCTTTAACACCGCAAATTGTCCGTCTACCTAGTTCCAGTCAAGCTAACTATTTCTATAACAGTCCTATGCAAGTACCCAGTAAAGTGCAACTGCCTACGGTTTTACAAGCGCCGTATAGAATTTCTCCAATGAAACCTGTCTACGATTGATTCTATTCACCCAGTATATTATGTTAATTTAATATTTTTTTTTGATAATAAATTGTATTTTATAGTATTTTTTTTATTTAAATTGTTATGCTAGTGGCAAATAACACTTAGTTAAATCACTAGGCCAATCGTGGCGCAGTGGCACAAAGTGTGACTGTAAAACTGACTGGTTGTGGGTTTGATCCCCACTCGAGGACATGAAATATTTACTTAAATTTATATTTCCATTTCTTCGCTCTGGTGTCGGGGCAAAGCGCAGCGTTGAGTTCTGCCACTCAACACGCAATGTCTCCAGAATTCGGCAGAAAGTGGGGAACGGAGTGTCTTAACACTAGGTTCCCTCTGCCTACCCAGCTGTGTGCGGAATACAGCGTGAAGCTGATAATAATAATAGTTAAATCAAAAAAATGATATTTAAACAACGTTACTGATTAACGTTTCTAAATTAAATTCAGTCAAATATTCAATGAAGTAATAAATTAATTCTCACGAATGAGAATCGAATTCATAAGAATGCTAGAACAGCCCTATTTCTATAAAATATTAGAATTTTGCTTAGTATCCCGCACATAGGATAGACCGAAAGGAACCTAGGAACCTAGTATTAAGCTACATCCGTTTCCAACCAATACATAATACATTCATAATATTTAGATACACATACATAAAAGATAAACCAATTAATTAATGACCATTTCTAATGTTCCTACGTGCTTCTGTAGCATATTAATGTTGGCCATTACCTGGAGTAATCTGCAAGATTCAATATCTACTACCGATCACGTACCTAATATGTAATGACAAACGATTGTATAGTGATGTGGATGCAAATAGCTGTAATTAATTATTATATACCTGTATGAGGCCGTTGTGGCATAGGAACAAAAGTAAACAAAACATAACAGGGTGTGTGTTCAATTTCCGCGTTTGGTAACGCAGTGCCACCAGAATTCATTGGAAAGTGGGAATCGGAAGTGTCTTAATGAGAACGGAGTATTTTAACGGAGTATTGTCACATTACCACCTCTCCATATTCAATTGTTTTTATAATGGATTTTATATTTATTTTTAAGTATTTTTATTTGAAATATAATAATAATATTATGTTAGAAAAAATATGTGTGTGAATGTAATATTGGAACAACCTACAGGTTTGATCCTACTCGGGGGATTGTATAATCATTTCTCCTCTCTGATAGACAAAACACGGCGATGAGATCCGACACTCATCACTTAATGTCTCGAATTCAGAAATTGGAAAACGAAATGTGTTGAAATTATTAAAGATCCCATTCCTTTACGCTAACTGTCTACTCAAGGACATGCATTATCTAATCTTATTGTACTTGTAGGATGGGAATAAATTATTGGGAGGTTTTCAGATTACGGGGACGTATAGCAAAAACGTGATTGGAGAAGACAATAAATCTTACGTATTTACTTACCTACTATTTCGTATCTTATATCTTCTGTTATATAACTTATCATTTATTTCGTTTTGGGGTGGAGCAGTGGTTTTATATTTGGCTATAAATTTAATGGTTGTGGTCGACTCCGTTCTAGGTTAATAAATTATTTTTATGCCCCGCTCTGGTCTAACACAGTCCTGCCACTCAACAAACAGTGTATACATACAAATGTATACATATAAATGGTTAAAAAAATCTTCATATATTTTAATTTTTTTAAATATTATTTTTTTCACTGACCAAAGATCCTACTGACAACTGCCGGGCTAGAAGCACCACATACTGTCTATGCAGATCAGGGAACTAAAACTATATCGGCTAAATGTGAATAAATATGCAATCACAACTCTCTGTCATAATACAAGTGTAACGCAAAAAGTAGGATATTGAAACACTTATTCACTTCCAATAGCTATATTTCTTACAATATTGTTAATTATTTTGTTATTGAGGCCGCTCGTGGCGCAGCGGCACGAGGTGTGACTGTAAAACCGACTGGTTGTGGGTTCGATCCCCACTCGAGGAGATGAAATAATTACTTAAATTTATATTTCCATTTCTTCGCTCTGGTGTCGAGGTTAAGCGCGGCGTTGAGTTCTGCCACTCAACACGTAATGCCTCCAGAATTCGGCAGAAAGTGGGGAACGAGAGTGTCTTAACATTAGGTTCCCTCTGCCTACCCTGCTGTGTGCGGGATACAGCGTGAAGCTGATTTATTTGATTTATTCAGATTTTTATTGTTAATTATAATTCACTGTACTGCTCACTCCAACCAAAATATTTTCCCGCCCAAATTTGACATTATAAGCGCGCGTCACTCCTTTCCCGCCAATCCCCTCCCCGACCGCTCGCCGACAGCGTACCCGAGAATTGCCGACGAGCCGGGTGTCACTTACCACAAATTTTTAAAAAAAATTACTAAGCAATATAAGAGAAACATTTTGGAAATAATATTAATAATTTATTATATATTATGAATGTTTCACTATATTTTGGTTTTCTGTCTGAAGACTATTAATGTTTCTCACAATTTATAACATCTTGGAATTTATTAAATTGTATCCATGTGATTTTAGTTTAGGACAGACACTTTGTTCCTCGTGCACCTCCCAATTTTTGAGAGAGCGTGCCTTTACATTTTACTGTTATGTATTAATTATTTTATTTTATTGGCACTGAAAGCGACTTGTCAATTCTCATTTTGAAATCAATGATAAATCTCGATAACGGAGCGTTATACCCCGCATATAGCAGGGTAGAGAGAGAGAACATAGAGTTAAGATACAACGCATCGGTCAATTTTTAAGAAATACTATCTTAAGTTAAAAAGCGAAGAAAAATTACTCATTCATATGGAACTTGCACTCATAACCACCGAGTTAGACGTAGTGTCCCTGTGCTTTGACAGCCTCAATTTTTTTAATATAATGTAAATATTACTTATAAATTAAGTGGGGAACGGAGTGTCTTAACACTAGGTTCCCTCTGCCAACCCTGCTGTGTGCGGGATACAGCGTGAAGCTAATTTTAATTTTAATTACTTGTAAATTAGATGAATAAATATAATATTTCAAAATATTTATATACCTACGTAAATGACAGGATAAACAAATGACAGGATAAAAAATCAAACACAAAACTATTTAATCAGCAGTAATATTTTAAATTGCTTTAAATCACAATTTTGTAGTGTTTATAGATTATAATAATTACAAAGGAAGATTATTTTTTGTCGAAGTACAGACTAGCGTTTCGTACTTGATGCCCAACATTCTGTTAAAACACAACTTCAACAACGCTGTTAAATAAAAAAATAATATTATTTATAAGTAAGTACATATTTAATATATCGTTCATTTGACGTATTTGCACTATTTGATACAAGGCAAGAAAACCAATGAAATTTTGTGAAGTCGTTCTCGATACATTGATGATATATTTAACTTGTTTCCTAAAAAGTGCAATTACGTCATTGTTGCACCAAATGAGCGATAAAAGAGAATTTATTTTTTGGAGTGATCGATATATATTTTATTATACAAGAAACAAATTACGATATAAGGAGAAAATCTAATTACTCATAAATAATTAATTCAGTTTTTTATTAAATAATTTCTCATTATATTGTGTTACTATGTAATATAATCCAAGGAACTGAAATTGACGACAATACAATAGAATGATATCATAGAGCTGATCTGATGATTGAGTCAGGACCTGAATAGAGGGATCCTTCAGAGGTCAATAGAAAGCTACTCGAGCTTAGATTAATATAATCTATAGCATATTCTATAACCCTTGCAGTATCTGGTGTATTGTACTTTTTAGTATTTTGTTTGTTATTTTTTGACATATTTTAAAGATTATTTTAAAGTAAGTAAAGAAAATTAAATCTTAAATAAGGCCGATCACTCCATTTTTACATTTGTAGTGCAAACACATTTTTTGAGAAATACATTTCAATTATTTTATTTGTCTTTAATAAAAATAAGTAATATTATTAATTATGTATATGTAAAATACAATTCACATAAAACAATTCTAAAAGCAATTTGTCGTATACTAAGAAATTAATAAAAAATTATAACTAAATCCGTTACAAAAATATTATTTGTTACACCAATTTCTTTATTGCACAATATGTTTTTTGTATAATTAAATAAAAATTAGAAAACTGAAATTCCAGTAAATACAACTAAAGGACGAAAGATGTTAGATAATTCATATTTTTTTTATTATTTTCTTTTAGTAACTTTTATTTCAGTTCAAGCAAGAGAAACGATTTTCAATAAAAACTAACCGGATATTAGTATCAACCGATCCACTTTCGGTTAGCAATAAATACGACATATGAATAGAAATCTATTCAAATTCATAGATCAATAAAATAAATCACTAATTTGATATTTCCTAAAACAATTGTTTTATAATAGCAAAAGAAAAAAGAAAAGATCAAATTAGCAATTATATTCATTCATAAATAGGAAAGTAAAATCGTTCCATGACAGTATACAAACCTTATCGACGAAATTCTCGCATAATTTGGTGTTAAAACCTCAATCTGGCAGTACATAACAACTTTTTACACTCTCTTTCACTAAAGAGAAAAAACTAATTTATAACGATTACAATGGCATACAAATTAAGTTTCATTATATTTTAAATATTAAAAAATAACCTCATAAAAATTTGCTATCAAATACGTATATGCTACAATATAAAAATTGTTTCAAGCAACATTACTAGTTTTCATTATAAAAATAGGGTCATAATGTTAAAAAAACAAACAACAGCAAACAATTAAAATTGCATAATAAACAAAAACAATCAAACAATGTCACTAACAACAATTAAAATTAAAATGTACTTAGTATTAAAAATAAAAACAATTATCGATTCAACATTCCATCTTAACATAAAAGGCGTTTTTAAAACAAACACATAGACTTACAACCCTATTCAAACAATTTAAGTATAACTGTAAAAACAATTAACTAGCGTTTTTTATAAGTAAAACAAAAACAATAAATCAACGCGATGAGAACTTTTATAAATACATAATATCTAAGTGATATGCAATATTATACGTAGGCAGGCTTTCAATTTAAAATTATAATAACACAAACAGTTGATATTTTGTCAAATCAAAAACAATAATCAATCAAAATTATTAAATAAAATAAAAACGTTAAACAATTATAAACAACAATTTGATTAAATTTCAATATTAAAAAGCAAATAATTAACAAAATATCATCTGTGTGTAATATACAAGCAAGCTACGGCATAAACAATGAATACTATGAATGGCTAAAACAATTCTACTTAAATCTAAAAATATAATACTCGTTAGCATTAAATCAACGTTCTTGCAACTTTTATCACAACAGTAAATAAACACGCCTTTGGCGTATAAACAATCAAAATATTGGTATTGACAGGTAGTTTCTGTGTTTACATAAAAAAATGCATTCTAAGAAAGAAGAAGAAATATAACATTGTTATTTCTTATGCTTCATACTGTATATCGTATATAGCAAAGTAGATAGATAGAGCTTAGTATCAAAACACTCTATTCTCCGCTTTCCGGTTTAGTCCGACACAATGCTTGTTGAGTAGCGCAATTTATCGCCGTGTTTTGTCTTATACAATATAATAATAAATAATTAATTAAAAAAAAAACAATTTCTCAATTATTATAATAAAAAAAATCAATGATCATAAAGTTAGATATACAAAATAATAGTAAATGTCTTAAAAAAATACCAATATTTTTTTTTGAAAAATTAATAGCAATATATGAAGTAAATTTAATAAAAGTCTAATAAACAGTTTTCAGTTAAGAATTTGAAAATATAAAAGAAAATAATATAATTTTTTCTTTCTCATGTAAACACAGAAAACCCGCAAAAGCCCACCCTAGAACAAAAATACCACTCTTAGTCTCACTATCGTCGTTTCATTTCGTTATCCCGTCTCATTACACTAAATGTACTCTAAATACGATTTTATAATGTGTGAACAAGCTTCTTATTTATATAATAATAAAAAGTATTATTTAAATTTTTAAATTTAATTTCTATGTATAGATTTCAAGATTTCTTTTTATTTTCATTTATATAAGTAATTATTTATCTAACTATATACTACTTCTAGTGCGCTATGTATTAGCTGTGGTCAATCACTAACGCGTGTCATAAACATGTGCTCCGGTTGCTTTTTTCAAATTTTCAATGTTATTTTTATTATAAAACGCTAAAACCGCCGTACCGGCCTATGGCATCATCTGTAAACCTTTCTAAAATAGATTTTATGGCACTAAGAAAATAATAATTATTCTATTTATTTGCTAAAATATTTAATTTGATTTGTCTAAATGAACTGTCACTACGCCCCCGAGCAAGCCGATCAACTAAGTAGCGTTTACGCGTCAACTAATGAGTTATTTTTGCTGCATCGTCGTCTTT
This sequence comes from Heliconius erato x Heliconius himera, assembly GCA_013421005.1. NCBI lineage: Eukaryota > Metazoa > Arthropoda > Insecta > Lepidoptera > Nymphalidae > Heliconius > Heliconius erato x Heliconius himera. The sequence continues at coordinate 97,374 of JAATLQ010028950.1, read as the reverse complement.
CACCATTCAATTTTTTATATGAACCAGAGCACATTTTACGGATACACTAAAAAGCGTTCTATATATCAACGACTGTTTGACGATCGTGGTGGTTAATAAAATACTCTTTTTCTATAAATCGGAGTAATTTTTACCACAAAACAACAGTTATTGCTTTCAGAAATTCAGCGTTACCATTAAAAATATTCTTCATCACCTTCATTATATACTTATCGGCCATCTCCATTTATATTTATATCATCTGCATTCCGAAAGCAATCGTGCATTTTTATCCAAAAATATATACATACATGACCACTAGCTAAACGAACTATCCATTCGACGAAAGAAAAAACGAGAGAACTCCATTGGAAAATTAATACATCAAAACGTTTTTTGGCGTAAT